>OX439139.1:104582672-104876584 GCA_949318255.1 Pollenia labialis
TTTTCGTTATTTTGGCTCTAGCTCTTCTAGTTTACCTGAAAAATGCATTTAAAGTTTTTCATATAAAAATCCTAAGAAAATCCAATTTTTAGCAGTGATCACAGATTTTCGTTATTTTGGCTCTAGCCTCTCTAGTTTACCAGAAAAATGCATTTAAAGTTTTTCATATAAAAATCCTAAGAAAATCCAATTTTTAGCAGTGATCACAGATTTTCGTTATTTTGGCTCTAGCTCTTCTAGTTTACCAGAAAAATGCATTTAAAGTTTTTCATATAAAAATCCTAAGAAAATCCAATTTTTAGCAGTGATCACAGATTTTCGTTATTTTGGCTCTAGCCTCTCTAGTTTACCAGAAAAATGCATTTAAAGTTTTTCATATAAAAATCCTAAGAAAATCCAATTTTTAGCAGTGATCACAGATTTTCGTTATTTTGGCTCTAGCTCTTCTAGTTTACCAGAAAAATGCATTTAAAGTTTTTCATATAAAAATCCTAAGAAAATCCAATTTTTAGCAGTGATCACAGATTTTCGTTATTTTGGCTCTAGCCTCTCTAGTTTACCAGAAAAATGCATTTAAAGTTTTTCATATAAAAATCCTAAGAAAATCCAATTTTTAGCAGTGATCACATATTTATGTTATTTTGGCTCTAGCTCTTCTAGTTTACCAGAAAAATGCACAAGTGATCACAGATTTTCGGTATTTTAGCTCTAGCTCTTCTAGTTTCCAAGAAAAACGCATTTAAAATTTTCCAAACAAAAATCCTAAGAAAATCAATTTTTATATAAATATACAAGTGATCACAGATTTTCGGTATTTTTGCTCTAGCTCTTCTAGTTTCCAAGAAAAACTCATTTAAAGTTTTCCATACAAAAATCCTAAGAAAATCAATTTGTATATGAAAATACAAGTGATCACAGATTTTCGGTATTTTGGCTCTAGCTCTTCTAGTTTCCAAGAAAAACGCATTTAAAGTTTTCCATACAAAAATCCTAAGAAAATCAATTTTTATATAAATATACAAGTGATCACAGATTTTCGGTATTTTAGCTCTAGCTCTTCTAGTTTCCAAGAAAAACGCATTTAAAATTTTCCATACAAAAATCCTAAGAAAATCAATTTAATATGAAAATACATGTGATCACAGATTTTCGTTATTTTTGCTCTAGCTCTTCTAGTTTCCAAGAAAATCGCATTTAAAGTTTTCCATACAAAAATCCTAAGAAAATCAATTTTATATGAAAATACATGTGATCACAGATTTTCGGTATTTTGGCTCTAGCTCTTCTAGTTTCCAAGAAAAACGCATTTAAAGTTTTCCATACAAAAATCCTAAGAAAATCAATTTGTATATGAAAATACAAGTGATCACAGATTTTCGGTATTTTGGCTCTAGCTCTTCTAGTTTACCAGAAAAATGCATTTAAAGTTTTTCATATAAAAATCCTAAGAAAATCCAATTTTTAGCAGTGATCACAGATTTTCGTTATTTTGGCTCTAGCTCTTCTAGTTTACCAGAAAAATGCATTTAAAGTTTTTCATATAAAAATCCTAAGAAAATCCAATTTTTAGCAGTGATCACAGATTTTCGTTATTTTGGCTCTAGCCTCTCTAGTTTACCAGAAAAATGCATTTAAAGTTTTTCATATAAAAATCCTAAGAAAAACCAAATTTTTAGCAGTGATCACAGATTTTTGTTATTTTGGCTCTAGCTCTTCTAGTTTACCAGAAAAATGCATTTAAAGTTTTTCATATAAAAATCCTAAGAAAATCCAATTTTTAGCAGTGATCACAGATTTTCGTTATTTTGGCTCTAGCCTCTCTAGTTTACCAGAAAAATGCATTTAAAGTTTTTCATATAAAAATCCTAAGAAAATCCAATTTTTAGCAGTGATCACATATTTATGTTATTTTGGCTCTAGCTCTTCTAGTTTACCAGAAAAATGCACAAGTGATCACAGATTTTCGGTATTTTAGCTCTAGCTCTTCTAGTTTCCAAGAAAAACGCATTTAAAATTTTCCAAACAAAAATCCTAAGAAAATCAATTTTTATATAAATATACAAGTGATCACAGATTTTCGGTATTTTTGCTCTAGCTCTTCTAGTTTCCAAGAAAAACTCATTTAAAGTTTTCCATACAAAAATCCTAAGAAAATCAATTTGTATATGAAAATACAAGTGATCACAGATTTTCGGTATTTTGGCTCTAGCTCTTCTAGTTTCCAAGAAAAACGCATTTAAAGTTTTCCATACAAAAATCCTAAGAAAATCAATTTTTATATAAATATACAAGTGATCACAGATTTTCGGTATTTTAGCTCTAGCTCTTCTAGTTTCCAAGAAAAACGCATTTAAAATTTTCCATACAAAAATCCTAAGAAAATCAATTTTATATGAAAATACATGTGATCACAGATTTTCGGTATTTTGGCTCTAGCTCTTCTAGTTTCCAAGAAAAACGCATTTAAAGTTTTCCATACAAAAATCCTAAGAAAATCAATTTTTATATAAATATACAAGTGATCACAGATTTTCGTTATTTTTGCTCTAGCTCTTCTAGTTTCCAAGAAAATCGCATTTAAAGTTTTCCATACAAAAATCCTAAAAAAATCAATTTTAATATGAAAATACAAGTGATCACAGATTTTCGGTATTTTGGCTCTAGCTCTTCTAGTTTCCAAGAAAAACGCATTTAAAGTTTTCCATACAAAAATCCTAAGAAAATCAATTTGTATATGAAAATACAAGTGATCACAGATTTTCGGTATTTTGGCTCTAGCTCTTCTAGTTTCCAAGAAAATCGCATTTAAAGTTTTCCATACAAAAATCCTAAGAAAATCAATTTTTATATGAAAATACAAGTGATCACAGATTTTCGGTATTTTAGCTCTAGCTCTTCTAGTTTCCAAGAAAAACGCATTTAAAGTTTTCCATACAAAAATCCTAAGAAAATCAATTTTTATATGAAAATACAAGTGATCACAGATTTTCGGTATTTTAGCTCTAGCTCTTCTAGTTTCCAAGAAAAACGCATTTAAAGTTTTCCATACAAAAATCCTAAAAAAATCAATTTTAATATGAAAATACAAGTGATCACAGATTTTCGGTATTTTGGCTCTAGCTCTTCTAGTTTCCAAGAAAAACGCATTTAAAGTTTTCCATACAAAAATCCTAAGAAAATCAATTTGTATATGAAAATACAAGTGATCACAGATTTTCGGTATTTTGGCTCTAGCTCTTCTAGTTTCCAAGAAAAACGCATTTAAAGTTTTCCATACAAAAATCCTAAGAAAATCAATTTTTATATGAAAATACAAGTGATCACAGATTTTCGGTATTTTGGCTCTAGCTCTTCTAGTTTCCAAGAAAAACGCATTTAAAGTTTTCCATACAAAAATCCTAAGAAAATCAATTTTTATATGAAAATACAAGTGATCACAGATTTTCGGTATTTTGGCTCTAGCTCTTCTAGTTTCCAAGAAAAACGCATTTAAAGTTTTCCATACAAAAATCCTAAGAAAAGCAATTTGTATATGAAAATACAAGTGATCACAGATTTTCGGTATTTTGGCTCTAGCTCTTCTAGTTTCCAAGAAAATCGCATTTAAAGTTTTCCATACAAAAATCCTAAGAAAATCAATTTTTATATGAAAATACAAGTGATCACAGATTTTCGGTATTTTAGCTCTAGCTCTTCTAGTTTCCAAGAAAACGCATTTAAAGTTTTCCATACAAAAATCCTAAGAAAATCAATTTTATATGAAAATACATGTGATCACAGATTTTCAGTATTTTGGCTCTAGCTCTTCTAGTTTCCAAGAAAAACGCATTTAAAGTTTTCCATACAAAAATCCTAAGAAATCCTAGAAAATCAATTTTTATATGAAAATACAAGTGATCACAGATTTTCGGTATTTTGGCTCTAGCTCTTCTAGTTTCCAAGAAAAACGCATTTAAAGTTTTCCATACAAAAATCCTAAGAAAATCAATTTGTATATGAAAATACAAGTGATCACAGATTTTCGGTATTTTTGCTCTAGCTCTTCTAGTTTCCAAGAAAAACGCATTTAAAATTTTCCATACAAGTGATCACAGATTTTCGGTATTTTGGCTCTAGCTCTTCTAGTTTCCAAGAAAAACGCATTTAAAGTTTTCCATACAAAAATCGTAAGAAAATCAATTTTTATATGAAAATACAAATGATCACAGATTTTCGTTATTTTTGCTCTAGCTCTTCTAGTTTCCAAGAAAAACGCATTTAAAGTTTTCCATACAAAAATCCTAAGAAAATCAATTTTTATATGAAAATACAAGTGAACACAGATTTTCGGTATTTTGGCTCTAGCTCTTCTAGTTTCCAAGAAAAACGCATTTAAAGTTTTCCATACAAAAATCCTAAGAAAATCAATTTGTATATGAAAATACAAGTGATCACAGATTTTCGGTATTTTGGCTCTAGCTCTTCTAGTTTCCAAGAAAAACGCATTTAAAGTTTTCCATACAAAAATCCTAAGAAAATCAATTTGTATATGAAAATACAAGTGATCACAGATTTTCGGTATTTTGGCTCTAGCTCTTCTAGTTTCCAAGAAAAACGCATTTAAAGTTTTCCATACAAAAATCCTAAGAAATCCTAGAAAATCAATTTTTATATGAAAATACAAGTGATCACAGATTTTCGGTATTTTGGCTCTAGCTCTTCTAGTTTCCAAGAAAAACGCATTTAAAGTTTTCCATACAAAAATCCTAAGAAAATCAATTTGTATATGAAAATACAAGTGATCACAGATTTTCGGTATTTTGGCTCTAGCTCTTCTAGTTTCCAAGAAAAACGCATTTAAAATTTTCCATACAAGTGATCACAGATTTTCGGTATTTTGGCTCTAGCTCTTCTAGTTTCCAAGAAAAACGCATTTAAAGTTTTCCATACAAAAATCGTAAGAAAATCAATTTTTATATGAAAATACAAATGATCACAGATTTTCGTTATTTTTGCTCTAGCTCTTCTAGTTTCCAAGAAAAACGCATTTAAAGTTTTCCATACAAAAATCCTAAGAAAATCAATTTGTATATGAAAATACAAGTGATCACAGATTTTCGGTATTTTTGCTCTAGCTCTTCTAGATTCCAAGAAAAACGCATTTAAAATTTTCCATACAAGTGATCACAGATTTTCGGTATTTTGGCTCTAGCTCTTCTAGTTTCCAAGAAAAACGCATTTAAAGTTTTCCATACAAAAATCGTAAGAAAATCAATTTTTATATGAAAATACAAATGATCACAGATTTTCGTTATTTTTGCTCTAGCTCTTCTAGTTTCCAAGAAAAACGCATTTAAAGTTTTCCATACAAAAATCCTAAGAAAATCAATTTTTATATGAAAATACAAGTGAACACAGATTTTCGGTATTTTGGCTCTAGCTCTTCTAGTTTCCAAGAAAAACACATTTAAAGTTTTCCATACAAAAATCCTAAGAAAATCAATTTTTATATGAAAATACAAGTGATCACAGATTTTCGGTATTTTTGCTCTAGCTCTTCTAGTTTCCAAGAAAAACGCATTTAAAGTTTTCCATACAAAAATCCTAAGAAAATCAATTTTTATATGAAAATACAAGTGATGACAGATTTTCAGTATTTTGGCTCTAGCTCTTCTAGTTTCCAAGAAAAACGCATTTAAAGTTTTCCATACAAAAATCCTAAGAAAATCAATTTGTATATGAAAATACAAGTGATCACAGATTTTCAGTATTTTGGCTCTAGCTCTTCTAGTTTCCAAGAAAAACGCATTTAAAGTTTTCCATACAAAAATCCTAAGAAAATCAATTTTTATATGAAAATACAAGTGATCACAGATTTTCGGTATTTTTGCTCTAGCTCTTCTAGTTTCCAAGAAAAACGCATTTAAAGTTTTCCATACAAAAATCCTAAGAAAATCAATTTTTATATGAAAATACAAGTGATGACAGATTTTCAGTATTTTGGCTCTAGCTCTTCTAGTTTCCAAGAAAAACGCATTTAAAGTTTTCCATACAAAAATCCTAAGAAAATCAATTTGTATATGAAAATACAAGTGATCACAGATTTTCGGTATTTTGGCTCTAGCTCTTCTAGTTTCCAAGAAAAACGCATTTAAAGTTTTCCGTACAAAAATCCTAAGAAAATCAATTTTTATATGAAAATACAAGTGATCACAGATTTTCGGTATTTTGGCTCTAGCTCTTCTAGTTTCCAAGAAAAACGCATTTAAAGTTTTCCATACAAAAATCCTAAGAAAAGCAATTTGTATATGAAAATACAAGTGATCACAGATTTTCGGTATTTTGGCTCTAGCTCTTCTAGTTTCCAAGAAAATCGCATTTAAAGTTTTCCATAGAAAAATCCTAAGAAAATCAATTTTTATATGAAAATACAAGTGATCACAGATTTTCGGTATTTTAGCTCTAGCTCTTCTAGTTTCCAAGAAAACGCATTTAAAGTTTTCCATACAAAAATCCTAAGAAAATCAATTTTATATGAAAATACATGTGATCACAGATTTTCAGTATTTTGGCTCTAGCTCTTCTAGTTTCCAAGAAAAACGCATTTAAAGTTTTCCATACAAAAATCCTAAGAAATCCTAGAAAATCAATTTTTATATGAAAATACAAGTGATCACAGATTTTCGGTATTTTGGCTCTAGCTCTTCTAGTTTCCAAGAAAAACGCATTTAAAGTTTTCCATACAAAAATCCTAAGAAAATCAATTTGTATATGAAAATACAAGTGATCACAGATTTTCGGTATTTTGGCTATAGCTCTTCTAGTTTCCAAGAAAAACGCATTTAAAGTTTTCCATACAAAAATCCTAGAAAATCAATTTTTATATGAAAATACAAGTGATCACAGATTTTCGGTATTTTTGCTCTAGCTCTTCTAGTTTCCAAGAAAAACGCATTTAAAATTTTCCATACAAGTGATCACAGATTTTCGGTATTTTGGCTCTAGCTCTTCTAGTTTCCAAGAAAAACGCATTGAAAGTTTTCCATACAAAAATCGTAAGAAAATCAATTTTTATATGAAAATACAAATGATCACAGATTTTCGTTATTTTTGCTCTAGCTCTTCTAGTTTCCAAGAAAAACGCATTTAAAGTTTTCCATACAAAAATCCTAAGAAAATCAATTTTTATATGAAAATACAAGTGAACACAGATTTTCGGTATTTTGGCTCTAGCTCTTCTAGTTTCCAAGAAAAACGCATTTAAAGTTTTCCATACAAAAATCCTAAGAAAATCAATTTTTATATGAAAATACAAGTGATCACAGATTTTCGGTATTTTGGCTCTAGCTCTTCTAGTTTCCAAGAAAAACGCATTTAAAGTTTTCCATACAAAAATCCTAAGAATATCAATTTTATATGAAAATACAAGGGATCACAGATTTTCGGTATTTTTGCTCTAGCTCTTCTAGTTTCCAAGAAAAATGCATTTAAAGTTTTCCATACAAAAATCCTAAGAAAATCAATTTTTATATGAAAATACAAGTGATCACAGATTTTCAGTATTTTGGCTCTAGCTCTTCTAGTTTCCAAGAAAAACGCATTTAAAGTTTTCCATACAAAAATCCTAAGAAAATCAATTTGTATATGAAAATACAAGTGATCACAGATTTTCGGTATTTTGGCTCTAGCTCTTCTAGTTTCCAAGAAAACCGCATTTAAAGTTTTCCATACAAAAATCCTAAGACAATCAATTTTTATATGAAAATACAAGTGATCACAGATTTTCGGTATTTTGGCTCTAGCTCTTCTAGTTTCCAAGAAAAACGCATTTAAAGTTTTCCATACAAAAATCCTAAGAAAATCAATTTGTATATGAAAATACAAGTGATCACAGATTTTCGGTATTTTGGCTCTAGCTCTTCTAGTTTCCAAGAAAAATGCATTTAAAGTTTTCCATACAAAAATCCTAAGAAAATCAATTTTTATATGAAAATACAAGTGATCACAGATTTTCGGTATTTTTGCTCTAGCTCTTCTAGTTTCCAAGAAAAATGCATTTAAAGTTTTCCATACAAAAATCCTAAGAAAATCAATTTTTATATGAAAATACAAGTGATCACAGATTTTCGGTATTTTTGCTCTAGCTCTTCTAGTTTCCAAGAAAAACGCATTTAAAGTTTTCCATACAAAAATCCTAAGAAAATCAATTTGTATATGAAAATACAAGTGATCACAGATTTTCGGTATTTTGGCTCTAGCTCTTCTAGTTTCCAAGAAAAACGCATTTAAAGTTTTCCATACAAAAATCCTAAGAAAATCAATTTGTATATGAAAATACAAGTGATCACAGATTTTCGGTATTTTGGCTCTAGCTCTTCTAGTTTCCAAGAAAAACGCATTTTAAGTTTTCCATACAAAAATCCTAAGAAAATCAATTTGTATATGAAAATACAAGTGATCACAGATTTTCGGTATTTTTGCTCTAGCTCTTCTAGTTTCCAAGAAAAACGCATTTAAAGTTTTCCATACAAAAATCCTAAGAAAATCAATTTTTATATGAAAATACAAGTGATCACAGATTTTCGTTATTTTTGCTCTAGCTCTTCTAGTTTCCAAGAAAAACGCATTTAAAGTTTTCCATACAAAAATCCTAAGAAAATCAATTTGAATATGAAAATACAAGTGATCACAGATTTTCGGTATTTTGGCTCTAGCTCTTCTAGTTTCCAAGAAAAACGCATTTAAAGTTTTCCATACTAAAATCCTAAAAAAATCAATTTTTATATGAAAATACAAGTGATCACAGATTTTCGGTATTTTGGCTCTAGCTCTTCTAGTTTCCAAGAAAAACGCATTTAAAGTTTTCCATACAAAAATCCTAAGAAAATCAATTTGTATATGAAAATACAAGTGATCACAGATTTTCGGTATTTTGGCTCTAGCTCTTCTAGTTTCCAAGAAAAATGCATTTAAAGTTTTCCATACAAAACTCCTAAGAAAATCAATTTTTATATGAAAATACAAGTGATCACAGATTTTCAGTATTTTGGCTCTAGCTCTTCTAGTTTCCAAGAAAACGCATTTAAAGTTTTCCATACAAAAATCCTAAGAAAATCAATTTGTATATGAAAATACAAGTGATCACAGATTTTCGGTATTTTGGCTCCAGCTCTTCTAGTTTCCAAGAAAAACGCATTTAAAGTTTTCCATACAAAAATCAATTTGTATATGAAAATACAAGTGATCACAGATTTTCGGTATTTTGGCTCTAGCTCTTCTAGTTTCCAAGAAAAATGCATTTCAAGTTTTCCATACAAAAATCCTAAGAAAATCAATTTTTATATGAAAATACAAGTGATCACAGATTTTCGGTATTTTGGCTCTAGCTCTTCTAGTTTCCAAGAAAAACGCATTTAAAGTTTTCCATACAAAAATCCTAAGAAAATCAATTTGTATATGAAAATACAAGTGATCACAGATTTTCGGTATTTTGGCTCTAGCTCTTCTAGTTTCCAAGAAAAATGCATTTAAAGTTTTCCATACAAAAATCCTAAGAAAATCAATTTGTATATGAAAATACAAGTGATCACAGATTTTCGGTATTTTGGCTCTAGCTCTTCTAGTTTCCAAGAAAAACGCATTTAAAGTTTTCCATACAAAAATCCTAAGAAAATCAATTTGTATATGAAAATACAAGTGATCACAGATTTTCGGTATTTTGGCTCCAGCTCTTCTAGTTTCCAAGAAAAACGCATTTAAAGTTTTCCATACAAAAATCAATTTGTATATGAAAATACAAGTGATCACAGATTTTCGGTATTTTGGCTCCAGCTCTTCTAGTTTCCAAGAAAAACGCATTTAAAGTTTTCCATACAAAAATCCTAAGAAAATCAATTTTTATATGAAAATACAAGTGATCACAGATTTTCAGTATTTTGGCTCTAGCTCTTCTAGTTTCCAAGAAAAATGCATTTAAAGTTTTCCATACAAAAATCCTAAGAAAATCAATTTTTATATGAAAATACAAGTGATCACAGATTTTCGTTATTTTTGCTCTAGCTCTTCTAGTTTCCAAGAAAAACGCATTTTAAGTTTTCCATACAAAAATCCTAAGAAAATCAATTTGTATATGAAAATACAAGTGATCACAGATTTTCAGTATTTTGGCTCTAGCTCTTCTAGTTTCCAAGAAAAATGCATTTAAAGTTTTCCATACAAAAATCCTAAGAAAATCAATTTTTATATGAAAATACAAGTGATCACAGATTTTCAGTATTTTGGCTCTAGCTCTTCTAGTTTCCAAGAAAACGCATTTAAAGTTTTCCATACAAAAATCCTAAGAAAATCAATTTTTATATGAAAATACAAGTGATCACAGATTTTCGGTATTTTGGCTCTAGCTCTTCTAGTTTCCAAGAAAAACGCATTTAAAGTTTTCCATACAAAAATCCTAAGAAAATCAATTTGTATATGAAAATACAAGTGATCACAGATTTTCGGTATTTTGGCTCTAGCTCTTCTAGTTTCCAAGAAAAACGCATTTAAAGTTTTCCATACAAAAATCCTAAGAAAATCAATTTGTATATGAAAATACAAGTGATCACAGATTTTCGGTATTTTGGCTCCAGCTCTTCTAGTTTCTAAGAAAAACGCATTTAAAGTTTTCCATACAAAAATCAATTTGTATATGAAAATACAAGTGATCACAGATTTTCGGTATTTTGGCTCCAGCTCTTCTAGTTTCCAAGAAAAACGCATTTAAAGTTTTCCATACAAAAATCAATTTGTATATGAAAATACAAGTGATCACAGATTTTCGGTATTTTGGCTCTAGCTCTTCTAGTTTCCAAGAAAAACGCATTTAAAGTTTTCCATACAAAAATCCTAAGAAAATCAATTTTTATATGAAAATACAAGTGATCACAGATTTTCAGTATTTTGGCTCTAGCTCTTCTAGTTTCCAAGAAAAATGCATTTAAAGTTTTCCATACAAAAATCCTAAGAAAATCAATTTTTATATGAAAATACAAGTGATCACAGATTTTCGTTATTTTTGCTCTAGCTCTTCTAGTTTCCAAGAAAAACGCATTTAAAGTTTTCCATACAAAAATCCTAAGAAAATCAATTTTTATATGAAAATACAAGTGATCACAGATTTTCGGTATTTTGGCTCTAGCTCTTCTAGTTTCCAAGAAAAATGCATTTAAAGTTTTCCATACAAAAATCCTAAGAAAATCAATTTTTATATGAAAATACAAGTGATCACAGATTTTCGGTATTTTGGCTCTAGCTCTTCTAGTTTCCAAGAAAAATGCATTTCAAGTTTTCCATACAAAAATCCTAAGAAAATCAATTTTTATATGAAAATACAAGTGATCACAGATTTTCAGTATTTTGGCTCTAGCTCTTCTAGTTTCCAAGAAAAACGCATTTAAAGTTTTCCATACAAAAATCCTAAGAAAATCAATTTTTATATGAAAATACAAGTGATCACAGATTTTCGGTATTTTGGCTCCAGCTCTTCTAGTTTCCAAGAAAAACGCATTTAAAGTTTTCCATACAAAAATCAATTTGTATATGAAAATACAAGTGATCACAGATTTTCGGTATTTTGGCTCTAGCTCTTCTAGTTTCCAAGAAAAATGCATTTAAAGTTTTCCATACAAAAATCCTAAGAAAATCAATTTGTATATGAAAATACAAGTGATCACAGATTTTCGGTATTTTGGCTCTAGCTCTTCTAGTTTCCAAGAAAAATGCATTTAAAGTTTTCCATACAAAAATCCTAAGAAAATCAATTTGTATATGAAAATACAAGTGATCACAGATTTTCGGTATTTTGGCTCTAGCTCTTCTAGTTTCCAAGAAAAATGCATTTAAAGTTTTCCATACAAAAATCCTAAGAAAATCAATTTGTATATGAAAATACAAGTGATCACAGATTTTCGGTATTTTGGCTCTAGCTCTTCTAGTTTCCAAGAAATATGCATTTAAAGTTTTCCATACAAAAATCCTAAGAAAATCAATTTTTATATGAAAATACAAGTGATCACAGATTTTCAGTATTTTGGCTCTAGCTCTTCTAGTTTCCAAGAAAAATGCATTTAAAGTTTTCCATACAAAAATCCTAAGAAAATCAATTTTTATATGAATATTCAAGTGATCACAGATTTTCGGTATTTTTGCTCAAGCTCTTCTAGTTTCCAAGAAAAATGCATTTAAAGTTTTCCATACAAAAATCCTAAGAAAATCAATTTTTATATGAAAATACAAGTGATCACAGATTTTCAGTATTTTGGCTCTAGCTCTTCTAGTTTCCAAGAAAAATGCATTTAAAGTTTTCCATACAAAAATCCTAAGAAAATCAATTTTTATATGAATATTCAAGTGATCACAGATTTTCGGTATTTTTGCTCAAGCTCTTCTAGTTTCCAAGAAAAATGCATTTAAAGTTTTCCATACAAAAATCCTAAGAAAATCAATTTTTATATGAATATTCAAGTGATCACAGATTTTCGGTATTTTTGCTCAAGCTCTTCTAGTTTCCAAGAAAAATGCATTTAAAGTTTTCCATACAAAAATCCTAAGAAAATCAATTTTTATATGAACATTCAAGTGATCACAGATTTTCGGTATTTTGGCTCCAGCTCTTCTAGTTTCCAAGAAAAACGCATTTAAAGTTTTCCATACAAAAATCAATTTTTATATGAAAATACAAGTGATCACAGATTTTCGGTATTTTGGCTCTAGCTCTTCTAGTTTCCAAGAAAAATGCATTTAAAGTTTTCCATACAAAAATCAATTTTTATATGAAAATACAAGTGATCACAGATTTTCGGTATTTTGGCTCTAGCTCTTCTAGTTTCCAAGAAAAATGCATATAAAGTTTTCCATACAAAAATCAATTTTTATATGAAAATACAAGTGATCACAGATTTTCGGTATTTTGGCTCTAGCTCTTCTAGTTTCCAAGAAAAACGCATTTAAAGTTTTCCATACAAAAATCAATTTTTATATGAAAATACAAGTGATCACAGATTTTCGGTATTTTGGCTCTAGCTCTTCTAGTTTCCAAGAAATATGCATTTAAAGTTTTCCATACAAAAATCCTAAGAAAATCAATTTTTATATGAAAATACAAGTGATCACAGATTTTCGGTATTTTGGCTCTAGCTCTTCTAGTTTCCAAGAAAAATGCATTTAAAGTTTTCCATACAAAAATCCTAAGAAAATCAATTTTTATATGAAAATACAAGTGATCACAGATTTTCGGTATTTTGGCTCTAGCTCTTCTAGCTTCCAAGAAAAATGCAGTTCAAGTTTTCCATACAAAAATCCTAAGAAAATCAATTTTTATATGAAAATACAAGTGATCACAGATTTTCAGTATTTTGGCTCTAGCTCTTCTAGTTTCCAAGAAAAACGCATTTAAAGTTTTCCATACAAAAATCAATTTGTATATGAAAATACAAGTGATCACAGATTTTCGGTATTTTGGCTCTAGCTCTTCTAGTTTCCAAGAAATATGCATTTAAAGTTTTCCATACAAAAATCCTAAGAAAATCAATTTTTATATGAAAATACAAGTGATCACAGATTTTCGGTATTTTGGCTCTAGCTCTTCTAGTTTCCAAGAAAAATGCATTTAAAGTTTTCCATACAAAAATCCTAAGAAAATCAATTTTTATATGAAAATACAAGTGATCACAGATTTTCGGTATTTTGGCTCTAGCTCTTCTAGTTTCCAAGAAAAATGCATTTCAAGTTTTCCACACAAAAATCCTAAGAAAATCAATTTTTATATGAAAATACAAGTGATCACAGATTTTCAGTATTTTGGCTCTAGCTCTTCTAGTTTCCAAGAAAAACGCATTTAAAGTTTTCCATACAAAAATCAATTTGTATATGAAAATACAAGTGATCACAGATTTTCGGTATTTTGGCTCTAGCTCTTCTAGTTTCCAAGAAATATGCATTTAAAGTTTTCCATACAAAAATCCTAAGAAAATCAATTTTTATATGAAAATACAAGTGATCACAGATTTTCGGTATTTTGGCTCTAGCTCTTCTAGTTTCCAAGAAAAATGCATTTAAAGTTTTCCATACAAAAATCCTAAGAAAATCAATTTTTATATGAAAATACAAGTGATCACAGATTTTCGGTATTTTGGCTCTAGCTCTTCTAGTTTCCAAGAAAAATGCATTTCAAGTTTTCCACACAAAAATCCTAAGAAAATCAATTTTTATATGAAAATACAAGTGATCACAGATTTTCAGTATTTTGGCTCTAGCTCTTCTAGTTTCCAAGAAAAACGCATTTAAAGTTTTCCATACAAAAATCAATTTGTATATGAAAATACAAGTGATCACAGATTTTCGGTATTTTGGCTCTAGCTCTTCTAGTTTCCAAGAAATATGCATTTAAAGTTTTCCATACAAAAATCCTAAGAAAATCAATTTTTATATGAAAATACAAGTGATCACAGATTTTCGGTATTTTGGCTCTAGCTCTTCTAGTTTCCAAGAAAAATGCATTTAAAGTTTTCCATACAAAAATCCTAAGAAAATCAATTTTTATATGAAAATACAAGTGATCACAGATTTTCGGTATTTTGGCTCTAGCTCTTCTAGTTTCCAAGAAAAATGCATTTCAAGTTTTCCACACAAAAATCCTAAGAAAATCAATTTTTATATGAAAATACAAGTGATCACAGATTTTCAGTATTTTGGCTCTAGCTCTTCTAGTTTCCAAGAAAAACGCATTTAAAGTTTTCCATACAAAAATCAATTTGTATATGAAAATACAAGTGATCACAGATTTTCGGTATTTTGGCTCTAGCTCTTCTAGTTTCCAAGAAATATGCATTTAAAGTTTTCCATACAAAAATCCTAAGAAAATCAATTTTTATATGAAAATACAAGTGATCACAGATTTTCGGTATTTTGGCTCTAGCTCTTCTAGTTTCCAAGAAAAATGCATTTAAAGTTTTCCATACAAAAATCCTAAGAAAATCAATTTTTATATGAAAATACAAGTGATCACAGATTTTCGGTATTTTGGCTCTAGCTCTTCTAGTTTCCAAGAAAAATGCATTTCAAGTTTTCCACACAAAAATCCTAAGAAAATCAATTTTTATATGAAAATACAAGTGATCACAGATTTTCAGTATTTTGGCTCTAGCTCTTCTAGTTTCCAAGAAAAACGCATTTAAAGTTTTCCATACAAAAATCAATTTGTATATGAAAATACAAGTGATCACAGATTTTCGGTATTTTGGCTCTAGCTCTTCTAGTTTCCAAGAAATATGCATTTAAAGTTTTCCATACAAAAATCCTAAGAAAATCAATTTTTATATGAAAATACAAGTGATCACAGATTTTCGGTATTTTGGCTCTAGCTCTTCTAGTTTCCAAGAAAAATGCATTTAAAGTTTTCCATACAAAAATCCTAAGAAAATCAATTTTTATATGAAAATACAAGTGATCACAGATTTTCGGTATTTTGGCTCTAGCTCTTCTAGTTTCCAAGAAAAATGCATTTCAAGTTTTCCATACAAAAATCCTAAGAAAATCAATTTTTATATGAAAATACAAGTGATCACAGATTTTCGGTATTTTGGCTCTAGCTCTTCTAGTTTCCAAGAAAAATGCATTTCAAGTTTTCCACACAAAAATCCTAAGAAAATCAATTTTTATATGAAAATACAAGTGATCACAGATTTTCAGTATTTTGGCTCTAGCTCTTCTAGTTTCCAAGAAAAACGCATTTAAAGTTTTCCATACAAAAATCAATTTGTATATGAAAATACAAGTGATCACAGATTTTCGGTATTTTGGCTCTAGCTCTTCTAGTTTCCAAGAAATATGCATTTAAAGTTTTCCATACAAAAATCCTAAGAAAATCAATTTTTATATGAAAATACAAGTGATCACAGATTTTCGGTATTTTGGCTCTAGCTCTTCTAGTTTCCAAGAAAAATGCATTTAAAGTTTTCCATACAAAAATCCTAAGAAAATCAATTTTTATATGAAAATACAAGTGATCACAGATTTTCGGTATTTTGGCTCTAGCTCTTCTAGTTTCCAAGAAAAATGCATTTCAAGTTTTCCACACAAAAATCCTAAGAAAATCAATTTTTATATGAAAATACAAGTGATCACAGATTTTCAGTATTTTGGCTCTAGCTCTTCTAGTTTCCAAGAAAAACGCATTTAAAGTTTTCCATACAAAAATCAATTTGTATATGAAAATACAAGTGATCACAGATTTTCGGTATTTTGGCTCTAGCTCTTCTAGTTTCCAAGAAATATGCATTTAAAGTTTTCCATACAAAAATCCTAAGAAAATCAATTTTTATATGAAAATACAAGTGATCACAGATTTTCGGTATTTTGGCTCTAGCTCTTCTAGTTTCCAAGAAAAATGCATTTAAAGTTTTCCATACAAAAATCCTAAGAAAATCAATTTTTATATGAAAATACAAGTGATCACAGATTTTCGGTATTTTGGCTCTAGCTCTTCTAGTTTCCAAGAAAAATGCATTTCAAGTTTTCCACACAAAAATCCTAAGAAAATCAATTTTTATATGAAAATACAAGTGATCACAGATTTTCAGTATTTTGGCTCTAGCTCTTCTAGTTTCCAAGAAAAACGCATTTAAAGTTTTCCATACAAAAATCAATTTGTATATGAAAATACAAGTGATCACAGATTTTCGGTATTTTGGCTCTAGCTCTTCTAGTTTCCAAGAAATATGCATTTAAAGTTTTCCATACAAAAATCCTAAGAAAATCAATTTTTATATGAAAATACAAGTGATCACAGATTTTCGGTATTTTGGCTCTAGCTCTTCTAGTTTCCAAGAAAAATGCATTTCAAGTTTTCCATACAAAAATCCTAAGAAAATCAATTTTTATATGAAAATACAAGTGATCACAGATTTTCAGTATTTTGGCTCTAGCTCTTCTAGTTTCCAAGAAAAACGCATTTAAAGTTTTCCATACAAAAATCAATTTGTATATGAAAATACAAGTGATCACAGATTTTCGGTATTTTGGCTCTAGCTCTTCTAGTTTCCAAGAAATATGCATTTAAAGTTTTCCATACAAAAATCCTAAGAAAATCAATTTGTATATGAAAATACAAGTGATCACAGATTTTCGGTATTTTGGCTCTAGCTCTTCTAGTTTCCAAGAAATATGCATTTAAAGTTTTCCATACAAAAATCCTAAGAAAATCAATTTTTATATGAAAATACAAGTGATCACAGATTTTCGGTATTTTGGCTCTAGCTCTTCTAGTTTCCAAGAAAAATGCATTTCAAGTTTTCCATACAAAAATCCTAAGAAAATCAATTTTTATATGAAAATACAAGTGATCACAGATTTTCAGTATTTTGGCTCTAGCTCTTCTAGTTTCCAAGAAAAACGCATTTAAAGTTTTCCATACAAAAATCAATTTGTATATGAAAATACAAGTGATCACAGATTTTCGGTATTTTGGCTCTAGCTCTTCTAGTTTCCAAGAAATATGCATTTAAAGTTTTCCATACAAAAATCCTAAGAAAATCAATTTGTATATGAAAATACAAGTGATCACAGATTTTCGGTATTTTGGCTCTAGCTCTTCTAGTTTCCAAGAAATATGCATTTAAAGTTTTCCATACAAAAATCCTAAGAAAATCAATTTTTATATGAAAATACAAGTGATCACAGATTTTCGGTATTTTGGCTCTAGCTCTTCTAGTTTCCAAGAAAAATGCATTTAAAGTTTTCCATACAAAAATCCTAAGAAAATCAATTTTTATATGAAAATACAAGTGATCACAGATTTTCGGTATTTTGGCTCTAGCTCTTCTAGTTTCCAAGAAAAATGCATTTCAAGTTTTCCATACAAAAATCCTAAGAAAATCAATTTTTATATGAAAATACAAGTGATCACAGATTTTCAGTATTTTGGCTCTAGCTCTTCTAGTTTCCAAGAAAAACGCATTTAAAGTTTTCCATACAAAAATCAATTTGTATATGAAAATACAAGTGATCACAGATTTTCGGTATTTTGGCTCTAGCTCTTCTAGTTTCCAAGAAATATGCATTTAAAGTTTTCCATACAAAAATCCTAAGAAAATCAATTTTTATATGAAAATACAAGTGATCACAGATTTTCGGTATTTTGGCTCTAGCTCTTCTAGTTTCCAAGAAAAATGCATTTAAAGTTTTCCATACAAAAATCCTAAGAAAATCAATTTTTATATGAAAATACAAGTGATCACAGATTTTCGGTATTTTGGCTCTAGCTCTTCTAGTTTCCAAGAAAAATGCATTTCAAGTTTTCCATACAAAAATCCTAAGAAAATCAATTTTTATATGAAAATACAAGTGATCACAGATTTTCAGTATTTTGGCTCTAGCTCTTCTAGTTTCCAAGAAAAACGCATTTAAAGTTTTCCATACAAAAATCAATTTGTATATGAAAATACAAGTGATCACAGATTTTCGGTATTTTGGCTCTAGCTCTTCTAGTTTCCAAGAAAAACGCATTTAAAGTTTTCCATACAAAAATCAATTTGTATATGAAAATACAAGTGATCACAGATTTTCGGTATTTTGGCTCTAGCTCTTCTAGTTTCCAAGAAAAATGCATTTAAAGTTTTCCATACAAAAATCCTAAGAAAATCAATTTTTATATGAAAATACAAGTGATCACAGATTTTCGGTATTTTGGCTCTAGCTCTTCTAGTTTCCAAGAAAAATGCATTTCAAGTTTTCCATACAAAAATCCTAAGAAAATCAATTTTTATATGAAAATACAAGTGATCACAGATTTTCAGTATTTTGGCTCTAGCTCTTCTAGTTTCCAAGAAAAACGCATTTAAAGTTTTCCATACAAAAATCAATTTGTATATGAAAATACAAGTGATCACAGATTTTCGGTATTTTGGCTCTAGCTCTTCTAGTTTCCAAGAAATATGCATTTAAAGTTTTCCATACAAAAATCCTAAGAAAATCAATTTTTATATGAAAATACAAGTGATCACAGATTTTCGGTATTTTGGCTCTAGCTCTTCTAGTTTCCAAGAAAAATGCATTTCAAGTTTTCCATACAAAAATCCTAAGAAAATCAATTTTTATATGAAAATACAAGTGATCACAGATTTTCCGTATTTTGGCTCTAGCTCTTCTAGTTTCCAAGAAAAACGCATTTAAAGTTTTCCATACAAAAATCAATTTGTATATGAAAATACAAGTGATCACAGATTTTCGGTATTTTGGCTCTAGCTCTTCTAGTTTCCAAGAAATATGCATTTAAAGTTTTCCATACAAAAATCCTAAGAAAATCAATTTTTATATGAAAATACAAGTGATCACAGATTTTCGGTATTTTGGCTCTAGCTCTTCTAGTTTCCAAGAAAAATGCATTTAAAGTTTTCCATACAAAAATCCTAAGAAAATCAATTTTTATATGAAAATACAAGTGATCACAGATTTTCGGTATTTTGGCTCTAGCTCTTCTAGTTTCCAAGAAAAATGCATTTCAAGTTTTCCATACAAAAATCCTAAGAAAATCAATTTTTATATGAAAATACAAGTGATCACAGATTTTCAGTATTTTGGCTCTAGCTCTTCTAGTTTCCAAGAAAAACGCATTTAAAGTTTTCCATACAAAAATCAATTTGTATATGAAAATACAAGTGATCACAGATTTTCGGTATTTTGGCTCTAGCTCTTCTAGTTTCCAAGAAATATGCATTTAAAGTTTTCCATACAAAAATCCTAAGAAAATCAATTTTTATATGAAAATACAAGTGATCACAGATTTTCGGTATTTTGGCTCTAGCTCTTCTAGTTTCCAAGAAAAATGCATTTAAAGTTTTCCATACAAAAATCCTAAGAAAATCAATTTTATATGAAAATACAAGTGATCACAGATTTTCGGTATTTTGGCTCTAGCTCTTCTAGTTTCCAAGAAAAATGCATTTCAAGTTTTCCATACAAAAATCCTAAGAAAATCAATTTTTATATGAAAATACAAGTGATCACAGATTTTCAGTATTTTGGCTCTAGCTCTTCTAGTTTCCAAGAAAAACGCATTTAAAGTTTTCCATACAAAAATCCTAAGAAAATCAATTTTTATATGAAAATACAAGTGATCACAGATTTTCGGTATTTTGGCTCTAGCTCTTCTAGTTTCCAAGAAAAATGCATTTAAAGTTTTCCATACAAAAATCCTAAGAAAATCAATTTTTATATGAAAATACAAGTGATCACAGATTTTGGGTATTTTGGCTCTAGCTCTTCTAGTTTCCAAGAAAAATGCATTTCAAGTTTTCCATACAAAAATCCTAAGAAAATCAATTTTTATATGAAAATACAAGTGATCACAGATTTTCAGTATTTTGGCTCTAGCTCTTCTAGTTTCCAAGAAAAACGCATTTAAAGTTTTCCATACAAAAATCCTAAGAAAATCAATTTTTATATGAAAATACAAGTGATCACAGATTTTCGGTATTTTGGCTCCAGCTCTTCTAGTTTCCAAGAAAAACGCATTTAAAGTTTTCCATACAAAAATCAATTTTTATATGAAAATACAAGTGATCACAGATTTTCAGTATTTAAAGTTTTCCATACAAAAATCCTAAGAAAATCAATTTTTATATGAAAATACAAGTGATCACAGATTTTCGGTATTTTGGCTCTAGCTCTTCTAGTTTCCAAGAAAAATGCATTTAAAGTTTTCCATACAAAAATCCTAAGAAAATCAATTTTTATATGAAAATACAAGTGATCACAGATTTTCGGTATTTTGGCTCTAGCTCTTCTAGTTTCCAAGAAAAATGCATTTCAAGTTTTCCATACAAAAATCCTAAGAAAATCAATTTTTATATGAAAATACAAGTGATCACAGATTTTCCGTATTTTGGCTCTAGCTCTTCTAGTTTCCAAGAAAAACGCATTTAAAGTTTTCCATACAAAAATCAATTTGTATATGAAAATACAAGTGATCACAGATTTTCGGTATTTTGGCTCTAGCTCTTCTAGTTTCCAAGAAATATGCATTTAAAGTTTTCCATACAAAAATCCTAAGAAAATCAATTTTTATATGAAAATACAAGTGATCACAGATTTTCGGTATTTTGGCTCTAGCTCTTCTAGTTTCCAAGAAAAATGCATTTAAAGTTTTCCATACAAAAATCCTAAGAAAATCAATTTTTATATGAAAATACAAGTGATCACAGATTTTCGGTATTTTGGCTCTAGCTCTTCTAGTTTCCAAGAAAAATGCATTTCAAGTTTTCCATACAAAAATCCTAAGAAAATCAATTTTTATATGAAAATACAAGTCATCACAGATTTTCAGTATTTTGGCTCTAGCTCTTCTAGTTTCCAAGAAAAACGCATTTAAAGTTTTCCATACAAAAATCAATTTGTATATGAAAATACAAGTGATCACAGATTTTCGGTATTTTGGCTCTAGCTCTTCTAGTTTCCAAGAAATATGCATTTAAAGTTTTCCATACAAAAATCCTAAGAAAATCAATTTTTATATGAAAATACAAGTGATCACAGATTTTCGGTATTTTGGCTCTAGCTCTTCTAGTTTCCAAGAAAAATGCATTTAAAGTTTTCCATACAAAAATCCTAAGAAAATCAATTTTTATATGAAAATACAAGTGATCACAGATTTTCGGTATTTTGGCTCTAGCTCTTCTAGTTTCCAAGAAAAATGCATTTCAAGTTTTCCATACAAAAATCCTAAGAAAATCAATTTTTATATGAAAATACAAGTGATCACAGATTTTCAGTATTTTGGCTCTAGCTCTTCTAGTTTCCAAGAAAAACGCATTTAAAGTTTTCCATACAAAAATCCTAAGAAAATCAATTTTTATATGAAAATACAAGTGATCACAGATTTTCGGTATTTTGGCTCCAGCTCTTCTAGTTTCCAAGAAAAACGCATTTAAAGTTTTCCATACAAAAATCAATTTGTATATGAAAATACAAGTGATCACAGATTTTCGGTATTTTGGCTCTAGCTCTTCTAGTTTCCAAGAAAAATGCATTTAAAGTTTTCCATACAAAAATCCTAAGAAAATCAATTTGTATATGAAAATACAAGTGATCACAGATTTTCGGTATTTTGGCTCTAGCTCTTCTAGTTTCCAAGAAATATGCATTTAAAGTTTTCCATACAAAAATCCTAAGAAAATCAATTTTTATATGAAAATACAAGTGATCACAGATTTTCAGTATTTTGGCTCTAGCTCTTCTAGTTTCCAAGAAAAATGCATTTAAAGTTTTCCATACAAAAATCCTAAGAAAATCAATTTGTATATGAAAATACAAGTGATCACAGATTTTCGGTATTTTGGCTCTAGCTCTTCTAGTTTCCAAGAAATATGCATTTAAAGTTTTCCATACAAAAATCCTAAGAAAATCAATTTTTATATGAAAATACAAGTGATCACAGATTTTCAGTATTTTGGCTCTAGCTCTTCTAGTTTCCAAGAAAAATGCATTTAAAGTTTTCCATACAAAAATCCTAAGAAAATCAATTTTTATATGAATATTCAAGTGATCACAGATTTTCGGTATTTTTGCTCAAGCTCTTCTAGTTTCCAAGAAAAATGCATTTAAAGTTTTCCATACAAAAATCCTAAGAAAATCAATTTTTATATGAAAATACAAGTGATCACAGATTTTCAGTATTTTGGCTCTAGCTCTTCTAGTTTCCAAGAAAAATGCATTTAAAGTTTTCCATACAAAAATCCTAAGAAAATCAATTTTTATATGAAAATACAAGTGATCACAGATTTTCGGTATTTTGGCTCTAGCTCTTCTAGTTTCCAAGAAAAATGCATTTCAAGTTTTCCATACAAAAATCCTAAGAAAATCAATTTTTATATGAAAATACAAGTGATCACAGATTTTCAGTATTTTGGCTCTAGCTCTTCTAGTTTCCAAGAAAAACGCATTTAAAGTTTTCCATACAAAAATCAATTTGTATATGAAAATACAAGTGATCACAGATTTTCGGTATTTTGGCTCTAGCTCTTCTAGTTTCCAAGAAATATGCATTTAAAGTTTTCCATACAAAAATCCTAAGAAAATCAATTTTTATATGAAAATACAAGTGATCACAGATTTTCGGTATTTTGGCTCTAGCTCTTCTAGTTTCCAAGAAAAATGCATTTAAAGTTTTCCATACAAAAATCCTAAGAAAATCAATTTTTATATGAAAATACAAGTGATCACAGATTTTCGGTATTTTGGCTCTAGCTCTTCTAGTTTCCAAGAAAAATGCATTTCAAGTTTTCCATACAAAAATCCTAAGAAAATCAATTTTTATATGAAAATACAAGTGATCACAGATTTTCAGTATTTTGGCTCTAGCTCTTCTAGTTTCCAAGAAAAACGCATTTAAAGTTTTCCATACAAAAATCAATTTGTATATGAAAATACAAGTGATCACAGATTTTCGGTATTTTGGCTCTAGCTCTTCTAGTTTCCAAGAAATATGCATTTAAAGTTTTCCATACAAAAATCCTAAGAAAATCAATTTTTATATGAAAATACAAGTGATCACAGATTTTCAGTATTTTGGCTCTAGCTCTTCTAGTTTCCAAGAAAAACGCATTTAAAGTTTTCCATACAAAAATCAATTTGTATATGAAAATACAAGTGATCACAGATTTTCGGTATTTTGGCTCTAGCTCTTCTAGTTTCCAAGAAATATGCATTTAAAGTTTTCCATACAAAAATCCTAAGAAAATCAATTTTTATATGAAAATACAAGTGATCACAGATTTTCGGTATTTTGGCTCTAGCTCTTCTAGTTTCCAAGAAAAATGCATTTAAAGTTTTCCATACAAAAATCCTAAGAAAATCAATTTTTATATGAAAATACAAGTGATCACAGATTTTCGGTATTTTGGCTCTAGCTCTTCTAGTTTCCAAGAAAAATGCATTTCAAGTTTTCCATACAAAAATCCTAAGAAAATCAATTTTTATATGAAAATACAAGTGATCACAGATTTTCAGTATTTTGGCTCTAGCTCTTCTAGTTTCCAAGAAAAACGCATTTAAAGTTTTCCATACAAAAATCCTAAGAAAATCAATTTTTATATGAAAATACAAGTGATCACAGATTTTCGGTATTTTGGCTCCAGCTCTTCTAGTTTCCAAGAAAAACGCATTTAAAGTTTTCCATACAAAAATCAATTTGTATATGAAAATACAAGTGATCACAGATTTTCGGTATTTTGGCTCTAGCTCTTCTAGTTTCCAAGAAAAATGCATTTAAAGTTTTCCATACAAAAATCCTAAGAAAATCAATTTGTATATGAAAATACAAGTGATCACAGATTTTCGGTATTTTGGCTCTAGCTCTTCTAGCTTCCAAGAAATATGCATTTAAAGTTTTCCATACAAAAATCCTAAGAAAATCAATTTTTATATGAAAATACAAGTGATCACAGATTTTCAGTATTTTGGCTCTAGCTCTTCTAGTTTCCAAGAAAAATGCATTTAAAGTTTTCCATACAAAAATCCTAAGAAAATCAATTTGTATATGAAAATACAAGTGATCACAGATTTTCGGTATTTTGGCTCTAGCTCTTCTAGTTTCCAAGAAATATGCATTTAAAGTTTTCCATACAAAAATCCTAAGAAAATCAATTTTTATATGAAAATACAAGTGATCACAGATTTTCAGTATTTTGGCTCTAGCTCTTCTAGTTTCCAAGAAAAATGCATTTAAAGTTTTCCATACAAAAATCCTAAGAAAATCAATTTTTATATGAATATTCAAGTGATCACAGATTTTCGGTATTTTTGCTCAAGCTCTTCTAGTTTCCAAGAAAAATGCATTTAAAGTTTTCCATACAAAAATCCTAAGAAAATCAATTTTTATATGAAAATACAAGTGATCACAGATTTTCAGTATTTTGGCTCTAGCTCTTCTAGTTTCCAAGAAAAATGCATTTAAAGTTTTCCATACAAAAATCCTAAGAAAATCAATTTTTATATGAATATTCAAGTGATCACAGATTTTCGGTATTTTGGCTCCAGCTCTTCTAGTTTCCAAGAAAAACGCATTTAAAGTTTTCCATACAAAAATTAATTTGTATATGAAAATACAAGTGATCACAGATTTTCAGTATTTTGGCTCTAGCTCTTCTAGTTTCCAAGAAAAATGCATTTAAAGTTTTCCATACAAAAATCCTAAGAAAATCAATTTTTATATGAAAATACAAGTGATCACAGATTTTCGTTATTTTTGCTCTAGCTTTTCTAGTTTCCAAGAAAAACGCATTTTAAGTTTTCCATACAAAAATCCTAAGAAAATCAATTTGTATATGAAAATACAAGTGATCACAGATTTTCAGTATTTTGGCTCTAGCTCTTCTAGTTTCCAAGAAAAACGCATTTAAAGTTTTCCATACAAAAATCCTAAGAAAATCAATTTTTATATGAAAATACAAGTGATCACAGATTTTCGGTATTTTGGCTCTAGCTCTTCTAGTTTCCAAGAAAAATGCATTTAAAGTTTTCCATACAAAAATCCTAAGAAAATCAATTTTTATATGAAAATACAAGTGATCACAGATTTTCGGTATTTTGGCTCTAGCTCTTCTAGTTTCCAAGAAAAATGCATTTCAAGTTTTCCATACAAAAATCCTAAGAAAATCAATTTTTATATGAAAATACAAGTGATCACAGATTTTCAGTATTTTGGCTCTAGCTCTTCTAGTTTCCAAGAAAAACGCATTTAAAGTTTTCCATACAAAAATCCTAAGAAAATCAATTTTTATATGAAAATACAAGTGATCACAGATTTTCAGTATTTTGGCTCTAGCTCTTCTAGTTTCCAAGAAAAACGCATTTAAAGTTTTCCATACAAAAATCAATTTGTATATGAAAATACAAGTGATTACAGATTTTCGGTATTTTGGCTCTAGCTCTTCTAGTTTCCAAGAAATATGCATTTAAAGTTTTCCATACAAAAATCCTAAGAAAATCAATTTGTATATGAAAATACAAGTGATCACAGATTTTCGGTATTTTGGCTCTAGCTCTTCTAGTTTCCAAGAAATATGCATTTAAAGTTTTCCATTCAAAAATCCTAAGAAAATCAATTTTTATATGAAAATACACGTGATCACAGATTTTCGGTATTTTGGCTCTAGCTCTTCTAGTTTCCAAGAAAAATGCATTTAAAGTTTTCCATACAAAAATCCTAAGAAAATCAATTTTTATATGAAAATACAAGTGATCACAGATTTTCGGTATTTTGGCTCTAGCTCTTCTAGTTTCCAAGAAAAATGCATTTCAAGTTTTCCATACAAAAATCCTAAGAAAATCAATTTTTATATGAAAATACAAGTGATCACAGATTTTCAGTATTTTGGCTCTAGCTCTTCTAGTTTCCAAGAAAAACGCATTTAAAGTTTTCCATACAAAAATCAATTTGTATATGAAATTTACAAGTGATCACCGATTTTCGGTATTTTGGCTCTAGCTCTTCTAGTTTCCAAGAAATATGCATTTAAAGTTTTCCATACAAAAATCCTAAGAAAATCAATTTTTATATGAAAATACAAGTGATCACAGATTTTCGGTATTTTGGCTCTAGCTCTTCTAGTTTCCAAGAAAAATGCATTTAAAGTTTTCCATACAAAAATCCTAAGAAAATCAATTTTTATATGAAAATACAAGTGATCACAGATTTTCGGTATTTTGGCTCTAGCTCTTCTAGTTTCCAAGAAAAATGCATTTCAAGTTTTCCATACAAAAATCCTAAGAAAATCAATTTTTATATGAAAATACAAGTGATCACAGATTTTCAGTATTTTGGCTCTAGCTCTTCTAGTTTCCAAGAAAAACGCATTTAAAGTTTTCCATACAAAAATCAATTTGTATATGAAAATACAAGTGATCACAGATTTTCGGTATTTTGGCTCTAGCTCTTCTAGTTTCCAAGAAATATGCATTTAAAGTTTTCCATACAAAAATCCTAAGAAAATCAATTTTTATATGAAAATACAAGTGATCACAGATTTTCGGTATTTTGGCTCTAGCTCTTCTAGTTTCCAAGAAAAATGCATTTAAAGTTTTCCATACAAAAATCCTAAGAAAATCAATTTTTATATGAAAATACAAGTGATCACAGATTTTCGGTATTTTGGCTCTAGCTCTTCTAGTTTCCAAGAAAAATGCATTTCAAGTTTTCCATACAAAAATCCTAAGAAAATCAATTTTTATATGAAAATACAAGTGATCACAGATTTTCAGTATTTTGGCTCTAGCTCTTCTAGTTTCCAAGAAAAACGCATTTAAAGTTTTCCATACAAAAATCAATTTGTATATGAAAATACAAGTGATCACAGATTTTCGGTATTTTGGCTCTAGCTCTTCTAGTTTCCAAGAAATATGCATTTAAAGTTTTCCATACAAAAATCCTAAGAAAATCAATTTTTATATGAAAATACAAGTGATCACAGATTTTCGGTATTTTGGCTCTAGCTCTTCTAGTTTCCAAGAAAAATGCATTTAAAGTTTTCCATACAAAAATCCTAAGAAAATCAATTTTTATATGAAAATACAAGTGATCACAGATTTTCGGTATTTTGGCTCTAGCTCTTCTAGTTTCCAAGAAAAATGCATTTCAAGTTTTCCATACAAAAATCCTAAGAAAATCAATTTTTATATGAAAATACAAGTGATCACAGATTTTCAGTATTTTGGCTCTAGCTCTTCTAGTTTCCAAGAAAAACGCATTTAAAGTTTTCCATACAAAAATCCTAAGAAAATCAATTTTTATATGAAAATACAAGTGATCACAGATTTTCGGTATTTTGGCTCCAGCTCTTCTAGTTTCCAAGAAAAACGCATTTAAAGTTTTCCATACAAAAATCAATTTGTATATGAAAATACAAGTGATCACAGATTTTCGGTATTTTGGCTCTAGCTCTTCTAGTTTCCAAGAAAAATGCATTTAAAGTTTTCCATACAAAAATCCTAAGAAAATCAATTTGTATATGAAAATACAAGTGATCACAGATTTTCGGTATTTTGGCTCTAGCTCTTCTAGTTTCCAAGAAATATGCATTTAAAGTTTTCCATACAAAAATCCTAAGAAAATCAATTTTTATATGAAAATACAAGTGATCACAGATTTTCAGTATTTTGGCTCTAGCTCTTCTAGTTTCCAAGAAAAATGCATTTAAAGTTTTCCATACAAAAATCCTAAGAAAATCAATTTGTATATGAAAATACAAGTGATCACAGATTTTCGGTATTTTGGCTCTAGCTCTTCTAGTTTCCAAGAAATATGCATTTAAAGTTTTCCATACAAAAATCCTAAGAAAATCAATTTTTATATGAAAATACAAGTGATCACAGATTTTCAGTATTTTGGCTCTAGCTCTTCTAGTTTCCAAGAAAAATGCATTTAAAGTTTTCCATACAAAAATCCTAAGAAAATCAATTTTTATATGAATATTCAAGTGATCACAGATTTTCGGTATTTTTGCTCAAGCTCTTCTAGTTTCCAAGAAAAATGCATTTAAAGTTTTCCATACAAAAATCCTAAGAAAATCAATTTTTATATGAAAATACAAGTGATCACAGATTTTCAGTATTTTGGCTCTAGCTCTTCTAGTTTCCAAGAAAAATGCATTTAAAGTTTTCCATACAAAAATCCTAAGAAAATCAATTTTTATATGAATATTCAAGTGATCACAGATTTTCGGTATTTTGGCTCCAGCTCTTCTAGTTTCCAAGAAAAACGCATTTAAAGTTTTCCATACAAAAATCAATTTGTATATGAAAATACAAGTGATCACAGATTTTCAGTATTTTGGCTCTAGCTCTTCTAGTTTCCAAGAAAAATGCATTTAAAGTTTTCCATACAAAAATCCTAAGAAAATCAATTTTTATATGAAAATACAAGTGATCACAGATTTTCGTTATTTTTGCTCTAGCTCTTCTAGTTTCCAAGAAAAACGCATTTTAAGTTTTCCATACAAAAATCCTAAGAAAATCAATTTGTATATGAAAATACAAGTGATCACAGATTTTCAGTATTTTGGCTCTAGCTCTTCTAGTTTCCAAGAAAAACGCATTTAAAGTTTTCCATACAAAAATCCTAAGAAAATCAATTTTTATATGAAAATACAAGTGATCACAGATTTTCGGTATTTTGGCTCCAGCTCTTCTAGTTTCCAAGAAAAACGCATTTAAAGTTTTCCATACAAAAATCAATTTGTATATGAAAATACAAGTGATCACAGATTTTCGGTATTTTGGCTCTAGCTCTTCTAGTTTCCAAGAAAAATGCATTTAAAGTTTTCCATACAAAAATCCTAAGAAAATCAATTTTTATATGAAAATACAAGTGATCACAGATTTTCGGTATTTTGGCTCTAGCTCTTCTAGTTTCCAAGAAAAACGCATTTAAAGTTTTCCATACAAAAATCCTAAGAAAATCAATTTTTATATGAATATTCAAGTGATCACAGATTTTCGGTATTTTTGCTCAAGCTCTTCTAGTTTCCAAGAAAAATGCATTTAAAGTTTTCCATACAAAAATCCTAAGAAAATCAATTTGTATATGAAAATACAAGTGATCACAGATTTTCGGTATTTTGGCTCTAGCTCTTCTAGTTTCCAAGAAATATGCATTTAAAGTTTTCCATACAAAAATCCTAAGAAAATCAATTTTTATATGAAAATACAAGTGATCACAGATTTTCAGTATTTTGGCTCTAGCTCTTCTAGTTTCCAAGAAAAATGCATTTAAAGTTTTCCATACAAAAATCCTAAGAAAATCAATTTTTATATGAATATTCAAGTGATCACAGATTTTCGGTATTTTTGCTCAAGCTCTTCTAGTTTCCAAGAAAAATGCATTTAAAGTTTTCCATACAAAAATCCTAAGAAAATCAATTTTTATATGAAAATACAAGTGATCACAGATTTTCAGTATTTTGGCTCTAGCTCTTCTAGTTTCCAAGAAAAATGCATTTAAAGTTTTCCATACAAAAATCCTAAGAAAATCAATTTTTATATGAATATTCAAGTGATCACAGATTTTCGGTATTTTTGCTCAAGCTCTTCTAGTTTCCAAGAAAAATGCATTTAAAGTTTTCCATACAAAAATCCTAAGAAAATCAATTTTTATATGAAAATACAAGTGATCACAGATTTTCAGTATTTTGGCTCTAGCTCTTCTAGTTTCCAAGAAAAACGCATTTAAAGTTTTCCATACAAAAATCCTAAGAAAATCAATTTTTATATGAAAATACAAGTGATCACAGATTTTCGGTATTTTTGCTCAAGCTCTTCTAGTTTCCAAGAAAAACGCATTTTAAGTTTTCCATACAAAAATCCTAAGAAAATCAATTTTTATATGAAAATACAAGTGATCACAGATTTTCGGTATTTTTGCTCTAGCTCTTCTAGTTTCCAAGAAAAACGCATTTAAAGTTTTCCATACAAAAATCCTAAGAAAATCAATTTGTATATGAAAATACAAGTGATCACAGATTTTCAGTATTTTGGCTCTAGCTCTTCTAGTTTCCAAGAAAAACGCATTTAAAGTTTTCCATACAAAAATCCTAAGAAAATCAATTTGTATATGAAAATACAAGTGATCACAGATTTTCGGTATTTTGGCTCTAGCTCTTCTAGTTTCCAAGAAAAACGCATTTAAAGTTTTCCATACAAAAATCCTAAGAAAATCAATTTTTATATGAAAATACAAGTGATCACAGATTTTCGGTATTTTTGCTCTAGCTCTTCTAGTTTCCAAGAAAAACGCATTTAAAGTTTTCCATACAAAAATCCTAAGAAAATCAATTTTTATATAAAAATACAAGTGATCACAGATTTTCGGTATTTTGGCTCTAGCTCTTCTAGTTTCCAAGAAAAATGCATTCAAAGTTTTCCATACAAAAATCCTAAGAAAATCAATTTTTATATGAAAATGCAAGTGATCACAGATTTTCAGTATTTTGGCTCTAGCTCTTCTAGTTTCCAAGAAAAACGCATTTAAAGTTTTCCATACAAAAATCCTAAGAAAATCAATTTTTATATGAATATTCAAGTGATCACAGATTTTCGGTATTTTTGCTCAAGCTCTTCTAGTTTCCAAGAAAAATGCATTTAAAGTTTTCCATACAAAAATCCTAAGAAAATCAATTTTTATATGAAAATACAAGTGATCACAGATTTGCGGTATTTTGGCTCTAGCTCTTCTAGTTTCCAAGAAAAATGCATTTAAAGTTTTCCATACAAAAATCCTTAGAAAATCAAATTGTATATGAAAATACAAGTGATCACAGATTTTCGGTATTTTGGCTCTAGCTCTTCTAGTTTCCAAGAAAAACGCATTTAAAGTTTTCCATACAAAAATCCTAAGAAAATCAATTTGTATATGAAAATACAAGTGATCACAGATTTTCGGTATTTTTGCTCTAGCTCTTCTAGTTTCCAAGAAAAACGCATTTAAAGTTTTCCATACAAAAATCCTAAGAAAATCAATTTGTATATGAAAATACAAGTGATCACAGATTTTCGGTATTTTGGCTCTAGCTCTTCTAGTTTCCAAGAAAAACGCATTTAAAGTTTTCCATACAAAAATCCTAAGAAAATCAATTTGTATATGAAAATACAAGTGATCACAGATTTTCGGTATTTTGGCTCTAGCTCTTCTAGTTTCCAAGAAAAACGCATTTAAAGTTTTCCATACAAAAATCCTAAGAAAATCAATTTGTATATGAAAATACAAGTGATCACAGATTTTCGGTATTTTGGCTCTAGCTCTTCTAGTTTCCAAAAAAAATGCATTTAAAGTTTTCCATACAAAAATCCTAAGAAAATCAATTTGTATATGAAAATACAAGTGATCACAGATTTTCGGTATTTTGGCTCTAGCTCTTCTAGTTTCCAAGAAAAACGCATTTAAAGTTTTCCATACAAAAATCCTAAGAAAATCAATTTGTATATGAAAATACAAGTGATCACAGATTTTCGGTATTTTGGCTCTAGCTCTTCTAGTTTCCAAGAAAAACGCATTTAAAGTTTTCCATACAAAAATCCTAAGAAAATCAATTTTTATATGAAAATACAAGTGATCACAGATTTTCGGTATTTTGGCTCTAGCTCTTCTAGTTTCCAAGAAAAACGCATTTAAAGTTTTCCATACAAAAATCCTAAGAAAATCAATTTGTATATGAAAATACAAGTGATCACAGATTTTCGGTATTTTGGCTCTAGCTCTTCTAGTTTCCAAAAAAAATGCATTTAAAGTTTTCCATACAAAAATCCTAAGAAAATCAATTTGTATATGAAAATACAAGTGATCACAGATTTTCGGTATTTTGGCTCTAGCTCTTCTAGTTTCCAAGAAAAACGCATTTAAAGTTTTCCATACAAAAATCCTAAGAAAATCAATTTGTATATGAAAATACAAGTGATCACAGATTTTCGGTATTTTGGCTCTAGCTCTTCTAGTTTCCAAGAAAAACGCATTTAAAGTTTTCCATACAAAAATCCTAAGAAAATCAATTTTTATATGAAAATACAAGTGATCACAGATTTTCGGTATTTTGGCTCTAGCTCTTCTAGTTTCCAAGAAAAACGCATTTAAAGTTTTCCATACAAAAATCCTAAGAAAATCAATTTTTATATGAAAATACAAGTGATCACAGATTTTCGGTATTTTGGCTTTAGCTCTTCTAGTTTCCAAGAAAAACGCATTTAAAGTTTTCCATACAAAAATCCTAAGAAAATCAATTTGTATATGAAAATACAAGTGATCACAGATTTTCGGTATTTTGGCTCTAGCTCTTCTAGTTTCCAAGAAAAACGCATTTAAAGTTTTCCATACAAAAATCCTAAGAAAATCAATTTGTATATGAAAATACAAGTGATCACAGATTTTCGGTATTTTGGCTCTAGCTCTTCTAGTTTCCAAGAAAAACGCATTAAAAGTTTTCCATACAAAAATCCTAAGAAAATCAATTTTTATATGAAAATACAAGTGATCACAGATTTTCGGTACTTTGGCTCCAGCTCTTCTAGTTTCCAAGAAAAACGCATTTAAAGTTTTCCATACAAAAATCAATTTGTATATGAAAATACAAGTGATCACAGATTTTCGGTATTTTGGCTCTAGCTCTTCTAGTTTCCAAGAAAAACGCATTTAAAGTTTTCCATACAAAAATCCTAAGAAAATCAATTTTTATATGAAAATACAAGTGATCACAGATTTTCGTTATTTTTGCTCTAGCTCTTCTAGTTTCCAAGAAAAACGCATTTAAAGTTTTCCATACAAAAATCCTAAGAAAATCAATTTGTATATGAAAATACAAGTGATCACAGATTTTCAGTATTTTGGCTCTAGCTCTTCTAGTTTCCAAGAAAAACGCATTTAAAGTTTTCCATACAAAAATCCTAAGAAAATCAATTTTTATATGAAAATACAAGTGATCACAGATTTTCGGTATTTTGGCTCTAGCTCTTCTAGTTTCCAAGAAAAATGCATTTAAAGTTTTCCATACAAAAATCCTAAGAAAATCAATTTTTATATGAAAATACAAGTGATCACAGATTTTCGGTATTTTGGCTCTAGCTCTTCTAGTTTCCAAGAAAAATGCATTTAAAGTTTTCCATACAAAAATCCTAAGAAAATCAATTTTTATATGAAAATACAAGTGATCACAGATTTTCGGTATTTTGGCTCCAGCTCTTCTAGTTTCCAAGAAAAACGCATTTAAAGTTTTCCATACAAAAATCAATTTGTATATGAAAATACAAGTGATCACAGATTTTCAGTATTTTGGCTCTAGCTCTTCTAGTTTCCAAGAAAAATGCATTTAAAGTTTTCCATACAAAAATCCTAAGAAAATCAATTTTTATATGAAAATACAAGTGATCACAGATTTTCGGTATTTTGGCTCCAGCTCTTCTAGTTTCCAAGAAAAACGCATTTAAAGTTTTCCATACAAAAATCAATTTGTATATGAAAAAACAAGTGATCACAGATTTTCGGTATTTTGGCTCTAGCTCTTCTAGTTTCCAATAAAAATGCATTTAAAGTTTTCCATACAAAAATCCTAAGAAAATCAATTTTTATATGAAAATACAAGTGATCACAGATTTTCGGTATTTTGGCTCTAGCTCTTCTAGTTTCCAAGAAAAACGAATTTAAAGTTTTCCATACAAAAATCCTAAGAAAATCAATTTTTATATGAAAATACAAGTGATAACAGATTTTCGGTATTTTGGCTCCAGCTCTTCTAGTTTCCAAGAAAAACGCATTTAAAGTTTTCCATACAAAAATCAATTTGTATATGAAAATACAAGTGATCACAGATTTTTGGTATTTTGGCTCCAGCTCTTCTAGTTTCCAAGAAAAACGCATTTAAAGTTTTCCATACAAAAATCAATTTGTATATGAAAATACAAGTGATCACAGATTTTCAGTATTTTGGCTCTAGCTCTTCTAGTTTCCAAGAAAAATGCATTTAAAGTTTTCCATACAAAAATCCTAAGAAAATCAATTTTTATATGAAAATACAAGTGATCACAGATTTTCGGTATTTTGGCTCTAGCTCTTCTAGTTTCCAAGAAAAATGCATTTAAAGTTTTCCATACAAAAATCCTAAGAAAATCAATTTTTATATGAATATTCAAGTGATCACAGATTTTCGGTATTTTGGCTCTAGCTCTTCTAGTTTCCAAGAAAAATGCATTTAAAGTTTTCCATACAAAAATCCTAAGAAAATCAATTTTTATATGAAAATACAAGTGATCACAGATTTTCGGTATTTTGGCTCTAGCTCTTCTAGTTTCCAAGAAAAATGCATTTAAAGTTTTCCATACAAAAATCCTAAGAAAATCAATTTGTATATGAAAATACAAGTGATCACAGATTTTCGGTATTTTGGCTCTAGCTCTTCTAGTTTCCAAGAAAAACGCATTTAAAGTTTTCCATACAAAAATCCTAAGAAAATCAATTTGTATATGAAAATACAAGTGATCACAGATTTTCGGTATTTTGGCTCTAGCTCTTCTAGTTTCCAAGAAAAATGCATTTAAAGTTTTCCATACAAAAATCCTAAGAAAATCAATTTTTATATGAAAATACAAGTGATCACAGATTTTTGGTTGTTTTTGCTCTAGCTCTTCTAGTTTCCAAGAAAAACGCATTTAAAGTTTTCCATACAAAAATCCTAAGAAAATCAATTTGTATATGAAAATACAAGTGATCACAGATTTTCGGTATTTTGGCTCTAGCTCTTCTAGTTTCCAAGAAAAACGGATTTAAAGTTTTCCATACAAAAATCCTAAGAAAATCAATTTTTATATGAAAATACAAGTGATCACAGATTTTCGGTATTTTGGCTCTAGCTCTTCTAGTTTCCAAGAAAAACGCATTTAAAGTTTTCCATACAAAAATCCTAAGAAAATCAATTTTTATATGAAAATACAAGTGATCACAGATTTTCGGTTATTTTTGCTCTAGCTCTTCTAGTTTCCAAGAAAAACGCATTTAAAGTTTTCCATACAAAAATCCTAAGAAAATCAATTTTTATATGAAAATACAAGTGATCACAGATTTTCGGTTATTTTTGCTCTAGCTCTTCTAGTTTCCAAGAAAAACGCATTTAAAGTTTTCCATACAAAAATCCTAAGAAAATCAATTTGTATATGAAAATACAAGTGATCACAGATTTTCAGTATTTTGGCTCCAGCTCTTCTAGTTTCCAAGAAAAACGCATTTAAAGTTTTGCATACAAAAATCCTAAGAAAATCAATTTGTATATGAAAATACAAGTGATCACAGATTTTCGGTATTTTGGCTCTAGCTCTTCTAGTTTCCAAGAAAAACGCATTTAAAGTTTTCCATACAAAAATCCTAAGAAAATCAATTTGTATATGAAAATACAAGTGATCACAGATTTTCGGTATTTTGGCTCTAGCTCTTCTAGTTTCCAAAAAAAATGCATTTAAAGTTTTCCATACAAAAATCCTAAGAAAATCAATTTTTATATGATCACAGATTTTCGGTATTTTGGCTCTAGCTCTTCTAGTTTCCAAGAAAAATGCATTTAAAGTTTTCCATACAAAAATCCTAAGAAAATCAATTTTAATATGAAAATACAAGTGATCACAGATTTTCAGTATTTTGGCTCTAGCTCTTCTAGTTTCCAAGAAAAACGCATTAAAAGTTTTCCATACAAAAATCCTAAGAAAATCAATTTTTATATGAAAATACAAGTGATCACAGATTTTCGGTATTTTGGCTCCAGCTCTTCTAGTTTCCAAGAAAAACGCATTTAAAGTTTTCCATACAAAAATCAATTTGTATATGAAAATACAAGTGATCACAGATTTTCGGTATTTTGGCTCTAGCTCTTCTAGTTTCCAAGAAAAACGCATTTAAAGTTTTCCATACAAAAATCCTAAGAAAATCAATTTTTATATGAAAATACAAGTGATCACAGATTTTCGTTATTTTTGCTCTAGCTCTTCTAGTTTCCAAGAAAAACGCATTTAAAGTTTTCCATACAAAAATCCTAAGAAAATCAATTTGTATATGAAAATACAAGTGATCACAGATATTCAGTATTTTGGCTCTAGCTCTTCTAGTTTCCAAGAAAAACACATTTAAAGTTTTCCATACAAAAATCCTAAGAAAATCAATTTTTATATGAAAATACAAGTGATCACAGATTTTTGGTATTTTGGCTCTAGCTCTTCTAGTTTCCAAGAAAAATGCATTTAAAGTTTTCCATACAAAAATCCTAAGAAAATCAATTTTTATATGAAAATACAAGTGATCACAGATTTTCAGTATTTTGGCTCTAGCTCTTCTAGTTTCCAAGAAAAACGCATTTAAAGTTTTCCATACAAAAATCAATTTGTATATGAAAATACAAGTGATCACAGATTTTCGGTATTTTGGCTCTAGCTCTTCTAGTTTCCAAGAAAATCGCATTTAAAGTTTTCCATACAAAAATCCTAAGAAAATCAATTTTTATATGAAAATACAAGTGATCACAGATTTTCGTTATTTTTGCTCTAGCTCTTCTAGTTTCCAAGAAAAACGCATTTAAAGTTTTCCATACAAAAATCCTAAGAAAATCAATTTGTATATGAAAATACAAGTGATCACAGATTTTCAGTATTTTGGCTCTAGCTCTTCTAGTTTCCAAGAAAAACGCATTTAAAGTTGTCCATACAAAAATCCTAAGAAAATCAATTTTTATATGAAAATACAAGTGATCACAGATTTTCGGTATTTTGGCTCTAGCTCTTCTAGTTTCCAAGAAAAATGCATTTAAAGTTTTCCATACAAAAATCCTAAGAAAATCAATTTTTATATGAAAATACAAGTGATCACAGATTTTCAGTATTTTGGCTCTAGCTCTTCTAGTTTCCAAGAAAAACGCATTTAAAGTTTTCCATACAAAAATCCTAAGAAAATCAATTTTTATATGAAAATACAAGTGATCACAGATTTTCGGTATTTTGGCTCAAGCTCCTCTAGTTTCCAAGAAAAATGCATTTAAAGTTTTCCATACAAAAATCCTAAGAAAATCAATTTTTATATGAAAATACAAGTGATCACAGATTTTCAGTATTTTGGCTCTAGCTCTTCTAGTTTCCAAGAAAAACGCATTTAAAGTTTTCCATACAAAAATCATAAGAAAATCAATTTTTATATGAAAATACAAGTGATCACAGATTTTCGGTATTTTGGCTCTAGCTATTCTAGTTTCCAAGAAAAACGCATTTAAAGTTTTCCATACAAAAATCCTAAGAAAATCAATTTGTATATGAAAATACAAGTGATCACAGATTTTCGGAATTTTGGCTCTAGCTCTTCTAGTTTCCAAGAAAAATGCATTTAAAGTTTTCCATACAAAAATCCTAAGAAAATCAATTTTTATATGAAAATACAAGTGATCACAGATTTTCGGTATTTTTGCTCAAGCTCTTCTAGTTTCCAAGAAAAACGCATTTAAAGTTTTCCATACAAAAATCCTAAGAAAATCAATTTTTATATGAAAATACAAGTGATCACAGATTTTCAGTATTTTGGCTCTAGCTCTTCTAGTTTCCAAGAAAAACGCATTTAAAGTTTTCCATACAAAAATCCTAAGAAAATCAATTTTTATATGAAAATACAAGTGATCACAGATTTTCGGTATTTTTGCTCTAGCTCTTCTAGTTTCCAAGAAAAATGCATTTAAAGTTTTCCATACAAAAATCCTAAGAAAATCAATTTTTATATGAAAATACAAGTGATCACAGATTTTCAGTATTTTGGCTCTAGCTCTTCTAGTTTCCAAGAAAAACGCATTTAAAGTTTTCCATACAAAATTCCTAAGAAAATCAATTTTTATATGAATATTCAAGTGATCACAGATTTTCGGTATTTTTGCTCAAGCTCTTCTAGTTTCCAAGAAAAATGCATTTAAAGTTTTCCATACAAAAATCCTAAGAAAATCAATTTTTATATGAAAATACAAGTGATCACAGATTTTCGGTATTTTGGCTCTAGCTCTTCTAGTTTCCAAGAAAAATGCATTTTAAGTTTTCCATACAAAAATCCTAAGAAAATCAATTTTTATATGAAAATACAAGTGATCACAGATTTTCGGTATTTTTGCTCTAGCTCTTCTAGTTTCCAAGAAAAATGCATTTAAAGTTTTCCATACAAAAATCCTAAGAAAATCAATTTTTATATGAAAATACAAGTGATCACAGATTTTTGGTATTTTGGCTCTAGCTCTTCTAGTTTCCAAGAAAAACGCATTTAAAGTTTTCCATACAAAAATCCTAAGAAAATCAATTTTTATATGAAAATACAAGTGATCACAGATTTTTGGTATTTTGGCTCTAGCTCTTCTAGTTTCCAAGAAAAACGCATTTAAAGTTTTCCATACAAAAATCCTAAGAAAATCAATTTTTATATGAAAATACAAGTGATCACAGATTTTCGGTATTTTGGCTCTAGCTCTTCTAGTTTCCAAGAAAAATGCATTTAAAGTTTTCCATACAAAAATCCTAAGAAAATCAATTTGTATATGAAAATACAAGTGATCACAGATTTTCAGTATTTTGGCTCTAGCTCTTCTAGTTTCCAAGAAAAACGCATTTAAAGTTTTCCATACAAAAATCCTAAGAAAATCAATTTTTATATGAAAATACAAGTGATCACAGATTTTCGGTATTTTGGCTCTAGCTCTTCTAGTTTCCAAGAAAAATGCATTTAAAGTTTTCCATACAAAAATCCTAAGAAAATCAATTTTTATATGAAAATACAAGTGATCACAGATTTTCAGTATTTTGGCTCTAGCTCTTCTAGTTTCCAAGAAAAACGCATTTAAAGTTTTCCATACAAAAATCCTAAGAAAATCAATTTTTATATGAAAATACAAGTGATCACAGATTTTCGGTATTTTTGCTCAAGCTCTTCTAGTTTCCAAGAAAAATGCATTTAAAGTTTTCCATACAAAAATCCTAAGAAAATCAATTTTTATATGAAAATACAAGTGATCACAAATTTTCGGTATTTTGGCTCAAGCTCTTCTAGTTTCCAAGAAAAACACATTTAAAGTTTTCCATACAAAAATCCTAAGAAAATCAATTTTTATATGAAAATACAAGTGATCACAGATTTTTGGTATTTTGGCTCTAGCTCTTCTAGTTTCCAAGAAAAACGCATTTAAAGTTTTCCATACAAAAATCCTAAGAAAATCAATTTTTATATGAAAATACAAGTGATCACAGATTTTCGGTATTTTGGCTCTAGCTCTTCTAGTTTCCAAGAAAAATGCATTTAAAGTTTTCCATACAAAAATCCTAAGAAAATCAATTTTTATATGAAAATACAAGTGATCACAGATTTTCGGTATTTTGGCTCTAGCTCTTCTAGTTTCCAAGAAAAACGCATTTAAAGTTTTCCATACAAAAATCCTAAGAAAATCAATTTTTATATGAAAATACAAGTGATCACAGATTTTCGGTATTTTGGCTCTAGCTCTTCTAGTTTCCAAGAAAAATGCATTTAAAGTTTTCCATACAAAAATCCTAAGAAAATCAATTTTTATATGAAAATACAAGTGATCACAGATTTTCGGTATTTTGGCTCTAGCTCTTCTAGTTTCCAAGAAAAACACATTTAAAGTTTTCCATACAAAAATCCTAAGAAAATCAATTTTTATATGAAAATACAAGTGATCACAGATTTTTGGTATTTTGGCTCTAGCTCTTCTAGTTTCCAAGAAAAACGCATTTAAAGTTTTCCATACAAAAATCCTAAGAAAATCAATTTTTATATGAAAATACAAGTGATCACAGATTTTCGGTATTTTGGCTCTAGCTCTTCTAGTTTCCAAGAAAAATGCATTTAAAGTTTTCCATACAAAAATCCTAAGAAAATCAATTTTTATATGAAAATACAAGTGATCACAGATTTTCGGTATTTTGGCTCTAGCTCTTCTAGTTTCCAAGAAAAACGCATTTAAAGTTTTCCATACAAAAATCCTAAGAAAATCAATTTTTATATGAATATTCAAGTGATCACAGATTTTCGGTATTTTGGCTCTAGCTCTTCTAGTTTCCAAGAAAAACGCATTTAAAGTTTTCCATACAAAAATCCTAAGAAAATCAATTTGTATATGAAAATACAAGTGATCACAGATTTTTTGGTATTTTGGCTCTAGCTCTTCTAGTTTCCAAGAAAAACGCATTTAAAGTTTTCCATACAAAAATCCTAAGAAAATCAATTTTTATATGAATATTCAAGTGATCACAGATTTTCGGTATTTTTGCTCAAGCTCTTCTAGTTTCCAAGAAAAATGCATTTAAAGTTTTCCATACAAAAATCCTAAGAAAATCAATTTTTATATGAAAATACAAGTGATCACAGATTTTCAGTATTTTGGCTCTAGCTCTTCTAGTTTCCAAGAAAAATGCATTTAAAGTTTTCCATACAAAAATCCTAAGAAAATCAATTTTTATATGAAAATACAAGTGATCACAGATTTTCAGTATTTTGGCTCTAGCTCTTCTAGTTTCCAAGAAAAACGCATTTAAAGTTTTCCATACAAAAATCCTAAGAAAATCAATTTTTATATGAAAATACAAGTGATCACAGATTTTCGGTATTTTTGCTCTAGCTCTTCTAGTTTCCAAGAAAAACGCATTTAAAGTTTTCCATACAAAAATCCTAAGAAAATCAATTTGTATATGAAAATACAAGTGATCACAGATTTTCGGTATTTTGGCTCTAGCTCTTCTAGTTTCCAAGAAAAATGCATTTAAAGTTTTCCATACAAAAATCCTAAGAAAATCAATTTTTATATGAAAATACAAGTGATCACAGATTTTCAGTATTTTGGCTCTAGCTCTTCTAGTTTCCAAGAAAAACGCATTTAAAGTTTTCCATACAAAAATCCTAAGAAAATCAATTTTTATATGAAAATACAAGTGATCACAGATTTTCAGTATTTTGGCTCTAGCTCTTCTAGTTTCCAAGAAAAACGCATTTAAAGTTTTCCATACAAAAATCCTAAGAAAATCAATTTTTATATGAAAATACAAGTGATCACAGATTTTCAGTATTTTGGCTCTAGCTCTTCTAGTTTCCAAGAAAAACGCATTTAAAGTTTTCCATACAAAAATCCTAAGAAAATCAATTTTTATATGAAAATACAAGTGATCACAGATTTTCGGTATTTTTGCTCTAGCTCTTCTAGTTTCCAAGAAAAACGCATTTAAAGTTTTCCATACAAAAATCCTAAGAAAATCAATTTGTATATGAAAATACAAGTGATCACAGATTTTCGGTATTTTGGCTCTAGCTCTTCTAGTTTCCAAGAAAAACGCATTTAAAGTTTTCCATACAAAAATCCTAAGAAAATCAATTTTTATATGAAAATACAAGTGATCACAGATTTTCAGTATTTTGGCTCTAGCTCTTCTAGTTTCCAAGAAAAACGCATTTAAAGTTTTCCATACAAAAATCCTAAGAAAATTAATTTTTATATGAAAATACAAGTGATCACAGATTTTCGGTATTTTTGCTCTAGCTCTTCTAGTTTCCAAGAAAAACGCATTTAAAGTTTTCCATACAAAAATCCTAAGAAAATCAATTTGTATATGAAAATACAAGTGATCACAGATTTTCGGTATTTTGGCTCTAGCTCTTCTAGTTTCCAAGAAAAACGCATTTAAAGTTTTCCATACAAAAATCCTAAGAAAATCAATTTGTATATGAAAATACAAGTGATCACAGATTTTCGGTATTTTGGCTCTAGCTCTTCTAGTTTCCAAGAAAAACGCATTTAAAGTTTTCCATACAAAAATCCTAAGAAAATCAATTTTTATATGAAAATACAAGTGATCACAGATTTTCGGTATTTTTGCTCTAGCTCTTCTAGTTTCCAAGAAAAACGCATTTAAAGTTTTCCATACAAAAATCCTAAGAAAATCAATTTGTATATGAAAATACAAGTGATCACAGATTTTCGGTATTTTGGCTCTAGCTCTTCTAGTTTCCAAGAAAAACGCATTTAAAGTTTTCCATACAAAAATCCTAAGAAAATCAATTTTTATATGAAAATACAAGTGATCACAGATTTTCAGTATTTTGGCTCTAGCTCTTCTAGTTTCCAAGAAAAACGCATTTAAAGTTTTCCATACAAAAATCCTAAGAAAATCAATTTTTATATGAAAATACAAGTGATCACAGATTTTCGGTATTTTTGCTCTAGCTCTTCTAGTTTCCAAGAAAAACGCATTTAAAGTTTTCCATACAAAAATCCTAAGAAAATCAATTTGTATATGAAAATACAAGTGATCACAGATTTTCGGTATTTTGGCTCTAGCTCTTCTAGTTTCCAAGAAAAATGCATTTAAAGTTTTCCATACAAAAATCCTAAGAAAATCAATTTTTATATGAAAATACAAGTGATCACAGATTTTCGGTATTTTGGCTCTAGCTCTTCTAGTTTCCAAGAAAAATGCATTTAAAGTTTTCCATACAAAAATCCTAAGAAAATCAATTTGTATATGAAAATACAAGTGATCACAGATTTTCGGTATTTTGGCTCTAGCTCTTCTAGTTTCCAAGAAAAATGCATTTAAAGTTTTCCATACAAAAATCCTAAGAAAATCAATTTTTATATGAAAATACAAGTGATCACAGATTTTCGGTATTTTGGCTCTAGCTCTTCTAGTTTCCAAGAAAAATGCATTTAAAGTTTTCCATACAAAAATCCTAAGAAAATCAATTTGTATATGAAAATACAAGTGATCACAGATTTTCGGTATTTTGGCTATAGCTCTTCAAGTTTCCAAGAAAAACGCATTTAAAGTTTTCCATACAAAAATCCTAAGAAAATCAATTTTTATATGAAAATACAAGTGATGACAGATTTTCGGTATTTTTTCTCAAGCTCTTCTAGTTTCCAAGAAAAACGCATTTAAAGTTTTCCATACAAAAATCCTAAGAAAATCAATTTTTATATGAAAATACAAGTGATCACAGATGTTCGGTATTTTTGCTCTAGCTCTTCTAGTTTCCAAGAAAAACGCATTTAAAGTTTTCCATACAAAAATCCTAAGAAAATCAATTTGTATATGAAAATACAAGTGATCACAGATTTTCGGTATTTTGGCTCTAGCTCTTCTAGTTTCCAAGAAAAATGCATTTAAAGTTTTCCATACAAAAATCCTAAGAAAATCAATTTTTATATGAAAATACAAGTGATCACAGATTTTCGGTATTTTGGCTCTAGCTCTTCTAGTTTCCAAGAAAAATGCATTTAAAGTTTTCCATACAAAAATCCTAAGAAAATCAATTTGTATATGAAAATACAAGTGATCACAGATTTTCGGTATTTTGGCTATAGCTCTTCAAGTTTCCAAGAAAAACGCATTTAAAGTTTTCCATACAAAAATCCTAAGAAAATCAATTTTTATATGAAAATACAAGTGATGACAGATTTTCGGTATTTTGGTTCTAGCTCTTCTAGTTTCCAAGAAAAACGCATTTAAAGTTTTCCATACAAAAATCCTAAGAAAATCAATTTTTATATGAAAATACAAGTGATGACAGATTTTCGGTATTTTGGTTCTAGCTCTTCTAGTTTCCAAGAAAAACGCATTTAAAGTTTTCCATACAAAAATCCTAAGAAAATCAATTTGTATATGAAAATACAAGTGATGACAGATTTTCGGTATTTTGGTTCTAGCTCTTCTAGTTTCCAAGAAAAACGCATTTAAAGTTTTCCATACAAAAATCCTAAGAAAATCAATTTTTATATGAAAATACAAGTGATGACAGATTTTCGGTATTTTGGTTCTAGCTCTTCTAGTTTCCAAGAAAAACGCATTTAAAGTTTTCCATACAAAAATCCTAAGAAAATCAATTTTTATATGAAAATACAAGTGATGACAGATTTTCGGTATTTTGGTTCTAGCTCTTCTAGTTTCCAAGAAAAACGCATTTAAAGTTTTCCATACAAAAATCCTAAGAAAATCAATTTGTATATGAAAATACAAGTGATGACAGATTTTCGGTATTTTGGTTCTAGCTCTTCTAGTTTCCAAGAAAAACGCATTTAAAGTTTTCCATACAAAAATCCTAAGAAAATCAATTTTTATATGAAAATACAAGTGATGACAGATTTTCGGTATTTTGGTTCTAGCTCTTCTAGTTTCCAAGAAAAACGCATTTAAAGTTTTCCATACAAAAATCCTAAGAAAATCAATTTTTATATGAAAATACAAGTGATGACAGATTTTCGGTATTTTGGTTCTAGCTCTTCTAGTTTCCAAGAAAAACGCATTTAAAGTTTTCCATACAAAAATCCTAAGAAAATCAATTTGTATATGAAAATACAAGTGATCACAGATTTTCGGTATTTTGGCTATAGCTCTTCAAGTTTCCAAGAAAAACGCATTTAAAGTTTTCCATACAAAAATCCTAAGAAAATCAATTTGTATATGAAAATACAAGTGATCACAGATTTTCGGTATTTTGGCTCTAGCTCTTCTAGTTTCCAAGAAAAATGCATTTAAAGTTTTCCATACAAAAATCCTAAGAAAATCAATTTTTATATGAAAATACAAGTGATCACAGATTTTCGGTATTTTGGCTCTAGCTCTTCTAGTTTCCAAGAAAAATGCATTTAAAGTTTTCCATACAAAAATCCTAAGAAAATCAATTTGTATATGAAAATACAAGTGATCACAGATTTTCGGTATTTTGGCTATAGCTCTTCAAGTTTCCAAGAAAAACGCATTTAAAGTTTTCCATACAAAAATCCTAAGAAAATCAATTTTTATATGAAAATACAAGTGATGACAGATTTTCGGTATTTTGGTTCTAGCTCTTCTAGTTTCCAAGAAAAACGCATTTAAAGTTTTCCATACAAAAATCCTAAGAAAATCAATTTTTATATGAAAATACAAGTGATGACAGATTTTCGGTATTTTTTCTCAAGCTCTTCTAGTTTCCAAGAAAAACGCATTTAAAGTTTTCCATACAAAAATCCTAAGAAAATCAATTTTTATATGAAAATACAAGTGATGACAGATTTTCGGTATTTTTGCTCAAGCTCTTCTAGTTTCCAAGAAAAACGCATTTAAAGTTTTCCATACAAAAATCCTAAGAAAATCAATTTTTATATGAAAATACAAGTGATCACAGATTTTCGGTATTTTTGCTCTAGCTCTTCTAGTTTCCAAGAAAAACGCATTTAAAGTTTTCCATACAAAAATCCTAAGAAAATCAATTTGTATATGAAAATACAAGTGATCACAGATTTTCGGTATTTTGGCTCTAGCTCTTCTAGTTTCCAAGAAAAATGCATTTAAAGTTTTCCATACAAAAATCCTAAGAAAATCAATTTTTATATGAAAATACAAGTGATCACAGATTTTCGGTATTTTGGCTCTAGCTCTTCTAGTTTCCAAGAAAAATGCATTTAAAGTTTTCCATACAAAAATCCTAAGAAAATCAATTTGTATATGAAAATACAAGTGATCACAGATTTTCGGTATTTTGGCTCTAGCTCTTCTAGTTTCCAAGAAAAATGCATTTAAAGTTTTCCATACAAAAATCCTAAGAAAATCAATTTTTATATGAAAATACAAGTGATCACAGATTTTCGGTATTTTGGCTCTAGCTCTTCTAGTTTCCAAGAAAAATGCATTTAAAGTTTTCCATACAAAAATCCTAAGAAAATCAATTTGTATATGAAAATACAAGTGATCACAGATTTTCGGTATTTTGGCTATAGCTCTTCAAGTTTCCAAGAAAAACGCATTTAAAGTTTTCCATACAAAAATCCTAAGAAAATCAATTTTTATATGAAAATACAAGTGATGACAGATTTTCGGTATTTTTTCTCAAGCTCTTCTAGTTTCCAAGAAAAACGCATTTAAAGTTTTCCATACAAAAATCCTAAGAAAATCAATTTTTATATGAAAATACAAGTGATCACAGATGTTCGGTATTTTTGCTCTAGCTCTTCTAGTTTCCAAGAAAAACGCATTTAAAGTTTTCCATACAAAAATCCTAAGAAAATCAATTTGTATATGAAAATACAAGTGATCACAGATTTTCGGTATTTTGGCTCTAGCTCTTCTAGTTTCCAAGAAAAATGCATTTAAAGTTTTCCATACAAAAATCCTAAGAAAATCAATTTTTATATGAAAATACAAGTGATCACAGATTTTCGGTATTTTGGCTCTAGCTCTTCTAGTTTCCAAGAAAAATGCATTTAAAGTTTTCCATACAAAAATCCTAAGAAAATCAATTTGTATATGAAAATACAAGTGATCACAGATTTTCGGTATTTTGGCTATAGCTCTTCAAGTTTCCAAGAAAAACGCATTTAAAGTTTTCCATACAAAAATCCTAAGAAAATCAATTTTTATATGAAAATACAAGTGATGACAGATTTTCGGTATTTTGGTTCTAGCTCTTCTAGTTTCCAAGAAAAACGCATTTAAAGTTTTCCATACAAAAATCCTAAGAAAATCAATTTTTATATGAAAATACAAGTGATGACAGATTTTCGGTATTTTGGTTCTAGCTCTTCTAGTTTCCAAGAAAAACGCATTTAAAGTTTTCCATACAAAAATCCTAAGAAAATCCATTTGTATATGAAAATACAAGTGATCACAGATTTTCGGTATTTTGGTTCTAGCTCTTCTAGTTTCTAAGAAAAACGCATTTAAAGTTTTCCATACAAAAATCCTAAGACAATCAATTTGTATATGAAAATACAAGTGATCACAGATTTTCGGTATTTTGGCTCTAGCTCTTCTAGTTTCCAAGAAAAACGCATTTAAAGTTTTCCATACAAAAATTCTAAGAAAATCTATTTGTATATGAAAATACAAGTGATCACAGATTTTCGGTATTTTGGCTCTAGCTCTTCTAGTTTCCAAGAAAAACGCATTTAAAGTTTTCCATACAAAAATCCTAAGAAAATCAATTTTTATATGAAAATACAAGTGATCACAGATTTTCGGTATTTTTGCTCTAGCTCTTCTAGTTTCCAAGAAAAACGCATTTAAAGTTTTCCATACAAAAATTCTAAGAAAATCAATTTGTATATGAAAATACAAGTGATCACAGATTTTCGGTATTTTGGCTCTAGCTCTTCTAGTTTCCAAGAAAAACTCATTTAAAGTTTTCCATACAAAAATCCTAAGAAAATCAATTTGTATATGAAAATACAAGTGATCACAGATTTTCGGTATTTTGGCACTAGCTCTTCTAGTTTCCAAGAAAAACGCATTTAAAGTTTTCCATACAAAAATCCTAAGAAAATCAATTTGTATATGAAAATACAAGTGATCACAGATTTTCGGTATTTTGGCTCTAGCTCTTCTAGTTTCCAAGAAAAACGCATTTAAAGTTTTCCATACAAAAATCCTAAGAAAATCAATTTGTATATGAAAATACAAGTGATCACAGATTTTCGGTATTTTGGCTCTAGCTCTTCTAGTTTCCAAGAAAAACGCATTTAAAGTTTTCCATACAAAAATCCTAAGAAAATCAATTTGTATATGAAAATACAAGTGATCACAGATTTTCGGTATTTTGGCTCTAGCTCTTCTAGTTTCCAAGAAAAATGCATTTAAAGTTTTCCATACAAAAATCCTAAGAAAATCAATTTGTATATGAAAATACAAGTGATCACAGATTTTCGGTATTTTGGCTATAGCTCTTCAAGTTTCCAAGAAAAATGCATTTAAAGTTTTCCATACAAAAATCCTAAGAAAATCAATTTTTATATGAAAATACAAGTGATCACAGATTTTCGGTATTTTGGTTCTAGCTCTTCTAGTTTCCAAGAAAAACGCATTTAAAGTTTTCCATACAAAAATCCTAAGAAAATTAATTTGTATATGAAAATACAAGTGATGACAGATTTTCGGTATTTTTGCTCTAGCTCTTCTAGTTTCCAAGAAAAACGCATTTAAAGTTTTCCATACAAAAATCCTAAGAAAATCAATTTTTATATGAAAATACAAGTGATCACAGATTTCCGGTATTTTGGTTCTAGCTCTTCTAGTTTCCAAGAAAAACGCATTTAAAGTTTTCCATACAAAAATCCTAAGAAAATCAATTTTTATATGAAAATACAAGTGATCACAGATTTTCGGTATTTTGGTTCTAGCTCTTCTAGTTTCCAAGAAAAACGCATTTAAAGTTTTCCATACAAAAATCCTAAGAAAATCTATTTGTATATGAAAATACAAGTGATCACAGATTTTCGGTATTTTGGTTCTAGCTCTTCTAGTTTCCAAGAAAAACGCATTTAAAGTTTTCCATACAAAAATCCTAAGAAAATCTATTTGTATATGAAAATACAAGTGATGACAGATTTTCGGTATTTTGGTTCTAGCTCTTCTAGTTTCCAAGAAAAACGCATTTAAAGTTTTCCATACAAAAATCCTAAGAAAATCTATTTTTATATGAAAATACAAGTGATGACAGATTTTCGGTATTTTGGTTCTAGCTCTTCTAGTTTCCAAGAAAAACGCATTTAAAGTTTTCCATACAAAAATCCTAAGAAAATCTATTTGTATATGAAAATACAAGTGATCACAGATTTTCGGTATTTTGGTTCTAGCTCTTCTAGTTTCCAAGAAAAACTCATTTAAAGTTTTCCATACAAAAATCCTAAGAAAATCTATTTGTATATGAAAATAGAAGTGATCACAGATTTTCGGTATTTTGGCTCTAGCTCTTCTAGTTTCCAAGAAAAACGCATTTAAAGTTTTCCATACAAAAATCCTAAGACAATCAATTTGTATATGAAAATACAAGTGATCACAGATTTTCGGTATTTTGGCTCTAGCTCTTCTAGTTTCCAAGAAAAACGCATTTAAAGTTTTCCATACAAAAATCCTAAGACAATCAATTTGTATATGAAAATACAAGTGATCACAGATTTTCGGTATTTTGGCTCTAGCTCTTCTAGTTTCCAAGAAAAACGCATTTAAAGTTTTCCATACAAAAATCCTAAGAAAATCTATTTGTATATGAAAATACAAGTGATCACAGATTTTCGGTATTTTGGCTCTAGCTCTTCTAGTTTCCAAGAAAAACGCATTTAAAGTTTTCCATACAAAAATCCTAAGAAAATCTATTTGTATATGAAAATACAAGTGATCACAGATTTTCGGTATTTTGGCTCTAGCTCTTCTAGTTTCCAAGAAAAACGCATTTAAAGTTTTCCATACAAAAATCCTAAGAAAATCAATTTTTATATGAAAATACAAGTGATCACAGATTTTTGGTATTTTGGCTCTAGCTCTTTTAGTTTCCAAGAAAAACGCATTTAAAGTTTTCCATACAAAAATCCTAAGAAAATCAATTTTTATATGAAAATACAAGTGATCACAGATTTTTGGTATTTTGGCTCTAGCTCTTCTAGTTTCCAAGAAAAATGCATTTAAAGTTTTCCATACAAAAATCCTAAGAAAATCAATTTTTATATGAAAATACAAGTGATCACAGATTTTCGGTATTTTGGCTCTAGCTCTTCTAGTTTCCAAGAAAAACGCATTTAAAGTTTTCCATACAAAAATCCTAAGAAAATCAATTTTTATATGAAAATACAAGTGATCACAGATTTTCGGTATTTTGGCTCTAGCTCTTCTAGTTTCCAAGAAAAACGCATTTAAAGTTTTCCATACAAAAATCCTAAGAAAATCAATTTGTATATGAAAATACAAGTGATCACAGATTTTCGGTATTTTGGCTCTAGCTCTTCTAGTTTCCAAGAAAAACGCATTTAAAGTTTTCCATACAAAAATCCTAAGAAAATCAATTTGTATATGAAAATACAAGTGATCACAGATTTTTTGGTATTTTGGCTCTAGCTCTTCTAGTTTCCAAGAAAAACGCATTTAAAGTTTTCCATACAAAAATCCTAAGAAAATCAATTTTTATATGAATATTCAAGTGATCACAGATTTTCGGTATTTTTGCTCAAGCTCTTCTAGTTTCCAAGAAAAATGCATTTAAAGTTTTCCATACAAAAATCCTAAGAAAATCAATTTTTATATGAAAATACAAGTGATCACAGATTTTCAGTATTTTGGCTCTAGCTCTTCTAGTTTCCAAGAAAAATGCATTTAAAGTTTTCCATACAAAAATCCTAAGAAAATCAATTTTTATATGAAAATACAAGTGATCACAGATTTTCAGTATTTTGGCTCTAGCTCTTCTAGTTTCCAAGAAAAACGCATTTAAAGTTTTCCATACAAAAATCCTAAGAAAATCAATTTTTATATGAATATACAAGTGATCACAGATTTTCGGTATTTTTGCTCAAGCTCTTCTAGTTTCCAAGAAAAACGCATTTAAAGTTTTCCATACAAAAATCCTAAGAAAATCAATTTTTATATGAAAATACAAGTGATCACAGATTTTCGGTATTTTTGCTCTAGCTCTTCTAGTTTCCAAGAAAAACGCATTTAAAGTTTTCCATACAAAAATCCTAAGAAAATCAATTTGTATATGAAAATACAAGTGATCACAGATTTTCGGTATTTTGGCTCTAGCTCTTCTAGTTTCCAAGAAAAATGCATTTAAAGTTTTCCATACAAAAATCCTAAGAAAATCAATTTTTATATGAAAATACAAGTGATCACAGATTTTCGGTATTTTGGCTCTAGCTCTTCTAGTTTCCAAGAAAAATGCATTTAAAGTTTTCCATACAAAAATCCTAAGAAAATCAATTTGTATATGAAAATACAAGTGATCACAGATTTTCGGTATTTTGGCTCTAGCTCTTCTAGTTTCCAAGAAAAATGCATTTAAAGTTTTCCATACAAAAATCCTAAGAAAATCAATTTTTATATGAAAATACAAGTGATCACAGATTTTCGGTATTTTGGCTCTAGCTCTTCTAGTTTCCAAGAAAAATGCATTTAAAGTTTTCCATACAAAAATCCTAAGAAAATCAATTTGTATATGAAAATACAAGTGATCACAGATTTTCGGTATTTTGGCTATAGCTCTTCAAGTTTCCAAGAAAAACGCATTTAAAGTTTTCCGTACAAAAATCCTAAGAAAATCAATTTTTATATGAAAATACAAGTGATGACAGATTTTCGGTATTTTTTCTCAAGCTCTTCTAGTTTCCAAGAAAAACGCATTTAAAGTTTTCCATACAAAAATCCTAAGAAAATCAATTTTTATATGAAAATACAAGTGATCACAGATGTTCGGTATTTTTGCTCTAGCTCTTCTAGTTTCCAAGAAAAACGCATTTAAAGTTTTCCATACAAAAATCCTAAGAAAATCAATTTGTATATGAAAATACAAGTGATCACAGATTTTCGGTATTTTGGCTCTAGCTCTTCTAGTTTCCAAGAAAAATGCATTTAAAGTTTTCCATACAAAAATCCTAAGAAAATCAATTTTTATATGAAAATACAAGTGATCACAGATTTTCGGTATTTTGGCTCTAGCTCTTCTAGTTTCCAAGAAAAATGCATTTAAAGTTTTCCATACAAAAATCCTAAGAAAATCAATTTTTATATGAAAATACAAGTGATCACAGATTTTCGGTATTTTGGCTCTAGCTCTTCTAGTTTCCAAGAAAAATGCATTTAAAGTTTTCCATACAAAAATCCTAAGAAAATCAATTTGTATATGAAAATACAAGTGATCACAGATTTTCGGTATTTTGGCTATAGCTCTTCAAGTTTCCAAGAAAAACGCATTTAAAGTTTTCCATACAAAAATCCTAAGAAAATCAATTTTTATATGAAAATACAAGTGATCACAGATTTTCGGTATTTTGGCTATAGCTCTTCAAGTTTCCAAGAAAAACGCATTTAAAGTTTTCCATACAAAAATCCTAAGAAAATCAATTTTTATATGAAAATACAAGTGATCACAGATTTTCGGTATTTTGGCTATAGCTCTTCAAGTTTCCAAGAAAAACGCATTTAAAGTTTTCCATACAAAAATCCTAAGAAAATCAATTTTTATATGAAAATACAAGTGATCACAGATTTTCGGTATTTTGGCTCTAGCTCTTCTAGTTTCCAAGAAAAATGCATTTAAAGTTTTCCATACAAAAATCCTAAGAAAATCAATTTTTATATGAAAATACAAGTGATCACAGATTTTCGGTATTTTGGCTATAGCTCTTCAAGTTTCCAAGAAAAACGCATTTAAAGTTTTCCATACAAAAATCCTAAGAAAATCAATTTTTATATGAAAATACAAGTGATCACAGATTTTCGGTATTTTGGCTATAGCTCTTCAAGTTTCCAAGAAAAACGCATTTAAAGTTTTCCATACAAAAATCCTAAGAAAATCAATTTTTATATGAAAATACAAGTGATCACAGATTTTCGGTATTTTGGCTATAGCTCTTCAAGTTTCCAAGAAAAACGCATTTAAAGTTTTCCATACAAAAATCCTAAGAAAATCAATTTTTATATGAAAATACAAGTGATCACAGATTTTCGGTATTTTGGCTCTAGCTCTTCTAGTTTCCAAGAAAAATGCATTTAAAGTTTTCCATACAAAAATCCTAAGAAAATCAATTTTTATATGAAAATACAAGTGATCACAGATTTTCGGTATTTTGGCTCTAGCTCTTCTAGTTTCCAAGAAAAATGCATTTAAAGTTTTCCATACAAAAATCCTAAGAAAATCAATTTGTATATGAAAATACAAGTGATCACAGATTTTCGGTATTTTGGCTATAGCTCTTCAAGTTTCCAAGAAAAACGCATTTAAAGTTTTCCGTACAAAAATCCTAAGAAAATCAATTTTTATATGAAAATACAAGTGATGACAGATTTTCGGTATTTTTTCTCAAGCTCTTCTAGTTTCCAAGAAAAACGCATTTAAAGTTTTCCATACAAAAATCCTAAGAAAATCAATTTTTATATGAAAATACAAGTGATCACAGATGTTCGGTATTTTTGCTCTAGCTCTTCTAGTTTCCAAGAAAAACGCATTTAAAGTTTTCCATACAAAAATCCTAAGAAAATCAATTTGTATATGAAAATACAAGTGATCACAGATTTTCGGTATTTTGGCTCTAGCTCTTCTAGTTTCCAAGAAAAATGCATTTAAAGTTTTCCATACAAAAATCCTAAGAAAATCAATTTTTATATGAAAATACAAGTGATCACAGATTTTCGGTATTTTGGCTCTAGCTCTTCTAGTTTCCAAGAAAAATGCATTTAAAGTTTTCCATACAAAAATCCTAAGAAAATCAATTTGTATATGAAAATACAAGTGATCACAGATTTTCGGTATTTTGGCTATAGCTCTTCAAGTTTCCAAGAAAAACGCATTTAAAGTTTTCCATACAAAAATCCTAAGAAAATCAATTTTTATATGAAAATACAAGTGATGACAGATTTTCGGTATTTTGGTTCTAGCTCTTCTAGTTTCCAAGAAAAACGCATTTAAAGTTTTCCATACAAAAATCCTAAGAAAATCTATTTGTATATGAAAATACAAGTGATCACAGATTTCCGGTATTTTTGCTCTAGCTCTTCTAGTTTCCAAGAAAAACGCATTTAAAGTTTTCCATACAAAAATCCTAAGAAAATCAATTTTTATATGAAAATACAAGTGATCACAGATTTTCGGTATTTTGGTTCTAGCTCTTCTAGTTTCCAAGAAAAATGCATTTAAAGTTTTCCATACAAAAATCCTAAGAAAATCTATTTGTATATGAAAATACAAGTGATCACAGATTTGCGGTATTTTGGTTCTAGCCCTTCTAGTTTCCAAGAAAAACGCATTTAAAGTTTTCCATACAAAAATCCTAAGAAAATCTATTTGTATATGAAAATACAAGTGATCACAGATTTTCGGTATTTTGGTTCTAGCTCTTCTAGTTTCCAAGAAAAACGCATTTAAAGTTTTCCATACAAAAATCCTAAGAAAATCAATTTTTATATGAAAATACAAGTGATGACAGATTTTCGGTATTTTGGTTCTAGCTCTTCTAGTTTCCAAGAAAAACGCATTTAAAGTTTTCCATACAAAAATCCTAAGAAAATCCATTTGTATATGAAAATACAAGTGATCACAGATTTTCGGTATTTTGGTTCTAGCTCTTCTAGTTTCTAAGAAAAACGCATTTAAAGTTTTCCATACAAAAATCCTAAGACAATCAATTTGTATATGAAAATACAAGTGATCACAGATTTTCGGTATTTTGGCTCTAGCTCTTCTAGTTTCCAAGAAAAACGCATTTAAAGTTTTCCATACAAAAATTCTAAGAAAATCTATTTGTATATGAAAATACAAGTGATCACAGATTTTCGGTATTTTGGCTCTAGCTCTTCTAGTTTCCAAGAAAAACGCATTTAAAGTTTTCCATACAAAAATCCTAAGAAAATCAATTTTTATATGAAAATACAAGTGATCACAGATTTTCGGTATTTTTGCTCTAGCTCTTCTAGTTTCCAAGAAAAACGCATTTAAAGTTTTCCATACAAAAATTCTAAGAAAATCAATTTGTATATGAAAATACAAGTGATCACAGATTTTCGGTATTTTGGCTCTAGCTCTTCTAGTTTCCAAGAAAAACTCATTTAAAGTTTTCCATACAAAAATCCTAAGAAAATCAATTTGTATATGAAAATACAAGTGATCACAGATTTTCGGTATTTTGGCACTAGCTCTTCTAGTTTCCAAGAAAAACGCATTTAAAGTTTTCCATACAAAAATCCTAAGAAAATCAATTTGTATATGAAAATACAAGTGATCACAGATTTTCGGTATTTTGGCTCTAGCTCTTCTAGTTTCCAAGAAAAACGCATTTAAAGTTTTCCATACAAAAATCCTAAGAAAATCAATTTGTATATGAAAATACAAGTGATCACAGATTTTCGGTATTTTGGCTCTAGCTCTTCTAGTTTCCAAGAAAAATGCATTTAAAGTTTTCCATACAAAAATCCTAAGAAAATCAATTTTTATATGAAAATACAAGTGATCACAGATTTTCGGTATTTTTGCTCTAGGTCTTCTAGTTTCCAAGAAAAATGCATTTAAAGTTTTCCATACAAAAATCCTAAGAAAATCAATTTGTATATGAAAATACAAGTGATCACAGATTTTCGGTATTTTGGCTATAGCTCTTCAAGTTTCCAAGAAAAACGCATTTAAAGTTTTCCATACAAAAATCCTAAGAAAATCAATTTTTATATGAAAATACAAGTGATGACAGATTTTCGGTATTTTGGTTCTAGCTCTTCTAGTTTCCAAGAAAAACGCATTTAAAGTTTTCCATACAAAAATCCTAAGAAAATTTATTTGTATATGAAAATACAAGTGATCACAGATTTCCGGTATTTTTGCTCTAGCTCTTCTAGTTTCCAAGAAAAACGCATTTAAAGTTTTCCATACAAAAATCCTAAGAAAATCAATTTTTATATGAAAATACAAGTGATCACAGATTTTCGGTATTTTGGTTCTAGCTCTTCTAGTTTCCAAGAAAAATGCATTTAAAGTTTTCCATACAAAAATCCTAAGAAAATCTATTTGTATATGAAAATACAAGTGATCACAGATTTTCGGTATTTTGGTTCTAGCTCTTCTAGTTTCCAAGAAAAACGCATTTAAAGTTTTCCATACAAAAATCCTAAGAAAATCTATTTGTATATGAAAATACAAGTGATCACAGATTTTCGGTATTTTGGTTCTAGCTCTTCTAGTTTCCAAGAAAAACGCATTTAAAGTTTTCCATACAAAAATCCTAAGAAAATCAATTTTTATATGAAAATACAAGTGATGACAGATTTTCGGTATTTTGGTTCTAGCTCTTCTAGTTTCCAAGAAAAACGCATTTAAAGTTTTCCATACAAAAATCCTAAGAAAATCTATTTTTATATGAAAATACAAGTGATGACAGATTTTCGGTATTTTGGTTCTAGCTCTTCTAGTTTCCAAGAAAAACGCATTTAAAGTTTTCCATACAAAAATCCTAAGAAAATCTATTTGTATATGAAAATACAAGTGATCACAGATTTTCGGTATTTTGGTTCTAGCTCTTCTAGTTTCTAAGAAAAACTCATTTAAAGTTTTCCATACAAAAATCCTAAGACAATCAATTTGTATATGAAAATACAAGTGATCACAGATTTTCGGTATTTTGGCTCTAGCTCTTCTAGTTTCCAAGAAAAACGCATTTAAAGTTTTCCATACAAAAATCCTAAGAAAATCTATTTGTATATGAAAATACAAGTGATCACAGATTTTCGGTATTTTGGTTCTAGCTTTTCTAGTTTCTAAGAAAAACGCATTTAAAGTTTTCCATACAAAAATCCTAAGACAATCAATTTGTATATGAAAATACAAGTGATCACAGATTTTCGGTATTTTGGCTCTAGCTCTTCTAGTTTCCAAGAAAAACGCATTTAAAGTTTTCCATACAAAAATCCTAAGAAAATCTATTTGTATATGAAAATACAAGTGATCACAGATTTTCGGTATTTTGGCTCTAGCTCTTCTAGTTTCCAAGAAAAACGCATTTAAAGTTTTCCATACAAAAATCCTAAGAAAATCAATTTTTATATGAAAATACAAGTAATCACAGATTTTCGGTATTTTGGCTCTAGCTCTTCTACTTTCCAAGAAAAACGCATTTAAAGTTTTCCATACAAAAATCCTAAGAAAATCAATTTTTATATGAAAATACAAGTGATCACAGATTTTCGGTATTTTTGCTCTAGCTCTTCTAGTTTCCAAGAAAAACGCATTTAAAGTTTTCCATACAAAAATTCTAAGAAAATCAATTTGTATATGAAAATACAAGTGATCACAGATTTTCGGTATTTTGGCTCTAGCTCTTCTAGTTTCCAAGAAAAACGCATTTAAAGTTTTCCATACAAAAATCCTAAGAAAATCAATTTGTATATGAAAATACAAGTGATCACAGATTTTCGGTATTTTGGCTCTAGCTCTTCTAGTTTCCAAGAAAAATGCATTTAAAGTTTTCCATACAAAAATCCTAAGAAAATCAATTTTTATATGAAAATACAAGTGATCTCAGATTTTCGGTATTTTGGCTCTAGCTCTTCTAGTTTCCAAGAAAAACGCATTTAAAGTTTTCCATACAAAAATCCTAAGAAAATCAATTTGTATATGAAAATACAAGTGATCACAGATTTTCGGTATTTTGGCTATAGCTCTTCTAGTTTCCAAGAAAAACGCATTTAAAGTTTTCCATACAAAAATCCTAAGAAAATCAATTTTTATATGAAAATACAAGTGATCACAGATTTTCGGTATTTTGGCTCTAGCTCTTCAAGTTTCCAAGAAAAACGCATTTAAAGTTTTCCATACAAAAATCCTAAGAAAATCAATTTTTATATGAAAATACAAGTGATCACAGATTTTCGGTATTTTGGCTCTAGCTCTTCTAGTTTCCAAGAAAAACGCATTTAAAGTTTTCCATACAAAAATCCTAAGAAAATCAATTTTTATATGAAAATACAAGTGATCTCAGATTTTCGGTATTTTGGCTCTAGCTCTTCTAGTTTCCAAGAAAAACGCATTTAAAGTTTTCCATACAAAAATCCTAAGAAAATCAATTTGTATATGAAAATACAAGTGATCACAGATTTTCGGTATTTTGGCTCTAGCTCTTCTAGTTTCCAAGAAAAATGCATTTAAAGTTTTCCATACAAAAATCCTAAGAAAATCAATTTTTATATGAAAATACAAGTGATCACAGATTTTCGGTATTTTGGCTATAGCTCTTCTAGTTTCCAAGAAAAACGCATTTAAAGTTTTCCATACAAAAATGCTAAGAAAATCAATTTGTATATGAAAATACAAGTGATCACAGATTTTCGGTATTTTGGCTATAGCTCTTCTAGTTTCCAAGAAAAACGCATTTAAAGTTTTCCATACAAAAATCCTAAGAAAATCAATTTTTATATGAAAATACAAGTGATCACAGATTTTCGGTATTTTGGCTCTAGCTCTTCAAGTTTCCAAGAAAAACGCATTTAAAGTTTTCCATACAAAAATCCTAAGAAAATCAATTTTTATATGAAAATACAAGTGATCACAGATTTTCGGTATTTTGGCTCTAGCTCTTCTAGTTTCCAAGAAAAACGCATTTAAAGTTTTCCATACAAAAATCCTAAGAAAATCAATTTGTATATGAAAATACAAGTGATCACAGATTTTCGGTATTTTGGCTATAGCTCTTCTAGTTTCCAAGAAAAACGCATTTAAAGTTTTCCATACAAAAATCCTAAGAAAATCAATTTTTATATGAAAATACAAGTGATCACAGATTTTCGGTATTTTGGCTCTAGCTCTTCAAGTTTCCAAGAAAAACGCATTTAAAGTTTTCCATACAAAAATCCTAAGAAAATCAATTTTTATATGAAAATACAAGTGATCTCAGATTTTCGGTATTTTGGCTCTAGCTCTTCTAGTTTCCAAGAAAAATGCATTTAAAGTTTTCCATACAAAAATCCTAAGAAAATCAATTTGTATATGAAAATACAAGTGATCACAGATTTTCGGTATTTTGGCTCTAGCTCTTCTAGTTTCCAAGAAAAATGCATTTAAAGTTTTCCATACAAAAATCCTAAGAAAATCAATTTTTATATGAAAATACAAGTGATCACAGATTTTCGGTATTTTGGCTATAGCTCTTCTAGTTTCCAAGAAAAACGCATTTAAAGTTTTCCATACAAAAATCCTAAGAAAATCAATTTGTATATGAAAATACAAGTGATCACAGATTTTCGGTATTTTGGCTATAGCTCTTCTAGTTTCCAAGAAAAACGCATTTAAAGTTTTCCATACAAAAATCCTAAGAAAATCAATTTTTATATGAAAATACAAGTGATCACAGATTTTCGGTATTTTGGCTCTAGCTCTTCAAGTTTCCAAGAAAAACGCATTTAAAGTTTTCCATACAAAAATCCTAAGAAAATCAATTTTTATATGAAAATACAAGTGATCACAGATTTTCGGTATTTTGGCTCTAGCTCTTCTAGTTTCCAAGAAAAACGCATTTAAAGTTTTCCATACAAAAATCCTAAGAAAATCAATTTGTATATGAAAATACAAGTGATCACAGATTTTCGGTATTTTGGCTCTAGCTCTTCTAGTTTCCAAGAAAAACGCATTTAAAGTTTTCCATACAAAAATCCTAAGAAAATCAATTTGTATATGAAAATACAAGTGATCACAGATTTTCGGTATTTTGGCTCTAGCTCTTCAAGTTTCCAAGAAAAACGCATTTAAAGTTTTCCATACAAAAATCCTAAGAAAATCAATTTTTATATGAAAATACAAGTGATCACAGATTTTCGGTATTTTGGCTCTAGCTCTTCTAGTTTCCAAGAAAAATGCATTTAAAGTTTTCCATACAAAAATCCTAAGAAAATCAATTTGTATATGAAAATACAAGTGATCACAGATTTTCGGTATTTTGGCTCTAGCTCTTCTAGTTTCCAAGAAAAACGCATTTAAAGTTTTCCATACAAAAATCCTAAGAAAATCAATTTTTATATGAAAATACAAGTGATCTCAGATTTTCGGTATTTTGGCTCTAGCTCTTCTAGTTTCCAAGAAAAACGCATTTAAAGTTTTCCATACAAAAATCCTAAGAAAATCAATTTGTATATGAAAATACAAGTGATCACAGATTTTCGGTATTTTGGCTATAGCTCTTCTAGTTTCCAAGAAAAACGCATTTAAAGTTTTCCATACAAAAATCCTAAGAAAATCAATTTTTATATGAAAATACAAGTGATCAAAGATTTTCGGTATTTTTGCTCTAGCTCTTCTAGTTTCCAAGAAAAATGCATTTAAAGTTTTCCATACAAAAATCCTAAGAAAATCAATTTGTATATGAAAATACAAGTGATCACAGATTTTCGGTATTTTGGCTCTAGCTCTTCTAGTTTCCAAGAAAAACGCATTTAAAGTTTTCCATACAAAAATCCTAAGAAAATCAATTTTTATATGAAAATACAAGTGATCACAGATTTTCGGTATTTTGGCTCTAGCTCTTCTAGTTTCCAAGAAAAACGCATTTAAAGTTTTCCATACAAAAATCCTAAGAATTTCAATTTTTATATGAAAATACAAGTGATCACAGATTTTCGGTATTTTGGCTCTAGCTCTTCTAGTTTCCAAGAAAAACGCATTTAAAGTTTTCCATACAAAAATCCTAAGAAAATCAATTTTTATATGAAAATACAAGTCATCACAGATTTGCAGTATTTAGGCTCTAGCTCTTCTAGTTTCCAAGAAAAACGCATTTAAAGTTTTCCATACAAAAATCCTAAGAAAATCAATTTTTATATGAAAATACAAGTGATCACAGATTTTCGGTATTTTGGCTCTAGCTCTTCTAGTTTCCAAGAAAAACGCATTTAAAGTTTTCCATACAAAAATCCTAAGAAAATCAATTTTTATATGAAAATACAAGTGATCACAGATTTTCGGTATTTTGGCTCTAGCTCTTCTAGTTTCCAAGAAAAACGCATTTAAAGTTTTCCATACAAAAATCCTAAGAAAATCAATTTGTATATGAAAATACAAGTGATCACAGATTTTCGGTATTTTTGCTCTAGCTCTTCTAGTTTCCAAGAAAAACGCATTTAAAGTTTTCCATACAAAAATCCTAAGAAAATCAATTTTTATATGAAAATACAAGTGATCACAGATTTTCGGTATTTTGGCTCTAGCTCTTCTAGTTTCCAAGAAAAATGCATTTAAAGTTTTCCATACAAAAATCCTAAGAAAATCAATTTTTATATGAAAATACAAGTGATCACAGATTTTCGGTATTTTGGCTCTAGCTCTTCTAGTTTCCAAGAAAAACGCATTTAAAGTTTTCCATACAAAAATCCTAAGAAAATCAATTTGTATATGAAAATACAAGTGATCACAGATTTTCGGTATTTTGGCTCTAGCTCTTCTAGTTTCCAAGAAAAATGCATTTAAAGTTTTCCATACAAACATCCTAAGAAAATCAATTTTTATATGAAAATACAAGTGATCTCAGATTTTCGGTATTTTGGCTCTAGCTCTTCTAGTTTCCAAGAAAAACGCATTTAAAGTTTTCCATACAAAAATGCTAAGAAAATCAATTTGTATATGAAAATACAAGTGATCACAGATTTTCGGTATTTTGGCTATAGCTCTTCTAGTTTCCAAGAAAAACGCATTTAAAGTTTTCCATACAAAAATCCTAAGAAAATCAATTTTTATATGAAAATACAAGCGATCACAGATTTTCGGTATTTTGACTCTAGCTCTTCTAGTTTCCAAGAAAAATGCATTTAAAGTTTTCCATACAAAAATCCTAAGAAAATCAATTTTTATATGAAAATGCAAGTGATCACAGATTTTCGGTATTTTTGCTCTAGCTCTTCTAGTTTCCAAGAAAAATGCATTTAAAGTTTTCCATACAAAAAGCCTAAAAAAATCAATTTGTATATGAAAATACAAGTGATCACAGATTTTCGGTATTTTGGCTATAGCTCTTCTAGTTTCCAAGAAAAACGCATTTAAAGTTTTCCATACAAAAATCCTAAGAAAATCAATTTTTATATGAAAATACAAGTGATCACAGATTTTCGGTATTTTGGCTCTAGCTCTTCTAGTTTCCAAGAAAAACGCATTTAAAGTTTTCCATACAAAAATCCTAAGAAAATCAATTTTTATATGAAAATACAAGTGATCACAGATTTTCGGTATTTTGGCTCTAGCTCTTTTAGTTTCCAAGAAAAACGCATTTAAAGTTTTCCATACAAAAATCCTAAGAAAATCAATTTTTATATGAAAATACAAGTGATCACAGATTTGCAGTACTTAGGCTCTAGCTCTTCTAGTTTCCAAGAAAAACGCATTTAAAGTTTTCCATACAAAAATCCTAAGAAAATCAATTTTTATATGAAAATACAAGTGATCACAGATTTTCGGTATTTTGGCTCTAGCTCTTCTAGTTTCCAAGAAAAACGCATTTAAAGTTTTCCATACAAAAATCCTAAGAAAATCAATTTGTATATGAAAATACAAGTGATCACAGATTTTCGGTATTTTGGCTCTAGCTTTTCTAGTTTCCAAGAAAAACGCATTTAAAGTTTTCCATACAAAAATCCTAAAAAAATCAATTTTTATATGAAAATACAAGTGATCACAGATTTTCGGTATTTTAGCTCTAGCTCTTCTAGTTTCCAAGAAAAACGCATTTAAAGTTTTCCATACAAAAATCCTAAGAAAATCAATTTTTATATGAAAATACAAGTGATCACAGATTTTCGGTATTTTGGCTCTAGCTCTTCTAGTTTCCAAGAAAAATGCATTTAAAGTTTTCCATACAAAAATCCTAAGAAAATCAATTTTTATATGAAAATACAAGTGATCACAGATTTTCGGTATTTTGGCTCTAGCTCTTCTAGTTTCCAAGAAAATTGCATTTAAAGTTTTCCATACAAAAATCCTAAGAAAATCAATTTTTATATGAAAATACAAGTGATCACAGATTTTCGGTATTTTGGCTCTAGCTCTTCTAGTTTCCAAGAAAAACGCATTTAAAGTTTTCCATACAAAAATCCTAAGAAAATCAATTTTTATATGAAAATACAAGTGATCACAGATTTTCGGTATTTTGGCTCTAGCTCTTCTAGTTTCCAAGAAAAACGCATTTAAAGTTTTCCATACAAAAATCCTAAGAAAATCAATTTGTATATGAAAATACAAGTGATCACAGATTTTCGGTATTTTTGCTCTAGCTCTTCTAGTTTCCAAGAAAAACGCATTTAAAGTTTTCCATACAAAAATCCTAAGAAAATCCATTTTTATATGAAAATACAAGTGATCACAGATTTTCGGTATTTTGGCTCTAGCTCTTCTAGTTTCCAAGAAAATTGCATTTAAAGTTTTCCATACAAAAATCCTAAGAAAATCAATTTTTATATGAAAATACAAGTGATCACAGATTTTCGGTATTTTGGCTCTAGCTCTTCTAGTTTCCAAGAAAAACGCATTTAAAGTTTTCCATACAAAAATCCTAAGAAAATCAATTTTTATATGAAAATACAAGTGATCACAGATATTCGGTATTTTTGCTCTAGCTCTTCTAGTTTCCAAGAAAAACGCATTTAAAGTTTTCCATACAAAAATCCTAAGAAAATCAATTTTTATATGAAAATACAAGTGATCACAGATTTTCGGTATTTTGGCTCTAGCTCTTCTAGTTTCCAAGAAAAACGCATTTAAAGTTTTCCATACAAAAATCCTAAGAAAATCAATTTGTATATGAAAATACAAGTGATCACAGATTTTCGGTATTTTTGCTCTAGCTCTTCTAGTTTCCAAGAAAAACGCATTTAAAGTTTTCCATACAAAAATCCTAAGAAAATCAATTTTTATATGAAAATACAAGTGATCACAGATTTTCGGTATTTTGGCTCTAGCTCTTCTAGTTTCCAAGAAAATTGCATTTAAAGTTTTCCATACAAAAATCCTAAGAAAATCAATTTTTATATGAAAATACAAGTGATCACAGATTTTCGGTATTTTGGCTCTAGCTCTTCTAGTTTCCAAGAAAAATGCATTTAAAGTTTTCCATACAAAAATCCTAAGAAAATCAATTTGTATATGAAAATACAAGTGATCACAGATTTTCGGTATTTTAGCTCTAGCTCTTCTAGTTTCCAAGAAAATTGCATTTAAAGTTTTCCATACAAAAATCCTAAGAAAATCAATTTTTATATGAAAATACAAGTGATCACAGATTTTCGGTATTTTGGCTCTAGCTCTTCTAGTTTCCAAGAAAAATGCATTTAAAGTTTTCCATACAAAAATCCTAAGAAAATCAATTTTTATATAAATATACATGTGATCAAATTTTTGCTCTAGCTCTTCTAGTTTCCAAGAAAAACGCATTTAAAGTTTTCCATAGAAAAATCCTAAGAAAATCAATTTTTATATGAAAATACAAGTGATCACAGATATTCGGTATTTTTGCTCTAGCTCTTCTAGTTTCCAAGAAAAACGCATTTAAAGTTTTCCATACAAAAATCCTAAGAAAATCAATTTTTATATGAAAATACAAGTGATCACAGATTTTCGTTATTTTTGCTCTAGCTCTTCTAGTTTCCAAGAAAAACGCATTTAAAGTCTTCCATACAAAAATCCTAAGAAAATCAATTTTTATATGAAAATACAAGTGATCACAGATTTTCGGTATTTTTGCTCTAGCTCTTCTAGTTTCCAAGAAAAACGCATTTAAAGTTTTCCATACAAAAATCCTAAGAAAATCAATTTTTATATGAAAATACAAGTGATCACAGATTTTCGGTATTTTGGCTCTAGCTCTTCTAGTTTCCAAGAAAAACGCATTTAAAGTTTTCCATACAAAAATCCTAAGAAAATCAATTTTTATATGAAAATACAAGTGATCATAGATTTTCGGTATTTTTGCTCTAGCTCTTCTAGTTTCCAAGAAAAACGCATTTAAAGTTTTCAATACAAAAATCCTAAGAAAATCAATTTTTATATGAAAATACAAGTGATCACAGATTTTCGGTATTTTGGCTCTAGCTCTTCTAGTTTCCAAGAAAAACGCATTTAAAATTTTCCATACAAAAATCCTAAGAAAATCAATTTTTATATGAAAATACAAGTGATCATAGATTTTCGGTATTTTTGCTCTAGCTCTTCTAGTTTCCAAGAAAAACGCATTTAAAGTTTTCCATACAAAAATCCTAAGAAAATCAATTTTTATATGAAAATACAAGTGATCACAGATTTTCGGTATTTTGGCTCTAGCTATTCTAGTTTCCAAGAAAAACGCATTTAAAGTTTTCCATACAAAAATCCTAAGAAAATCAATTTTTATATGAAAATACAAGTGATCGCAGATTTTCGGTATTTTGGCTCTAGCTCTTCTAGTTTCCAAGAAAAATCCATTTAAAGTTTTCCATACAAAAATCCTAAGAAAATCAATTTTTATATGAAAATACAAGTGATCACAGATTTTCGGTATTTTGGCTCTAGCTCTTCTAGTTTCCAAGCAAAATGCATTTAAAGTTTTCCATACAAAAATCCTAAGAAAATCAATTTTTATATGAAAATACAAGTGATCACAGATTTTCGGTATTTTTGCTCTAGCTCTTCTAGTTTCCAAGAAAAACGCATTTAAAGTTTTCCATACAAAAATCCTAAGAAAATCAATTTTTATATGAAAATACAAGTGATCAAAGATTTTCGGTATTTTTGCTCTAGCTCTTCTAGTTTCCAAGAAAAACGCATTTAAAGTTTTCCATACAAAAATCCTAAGAAAATCAATTTTTATATGAAAATACAAGTGATCACAGATTTTCGGTATTTTGGCTCTAGCTCTTCTAGTTTCCAAGAAAAATGCATTTAAAGTTTTCCATACAAAAATCCTAAGAAAATCAATTTTTATATGAAAATACAAGTGATCACAGATTTTCGGTATTTTGGCTCTAGCTCTTCTAGTTTCCAAGAAAAACGCATTTAAAGTTTTCCATACAAAAATCCTAAGAAAATCAATTTTTATATGAAAATACAAGTGATCATAGATTTTCGGTATTTTTGCTCTAGCTCTTCTAGTTTCCAAGAAAATTGCATTTAAAGTTTTCCATACAAAAATCCTAAGAAAATCAATTTTTATATGAAAATACAAGTGATCACAGATTTTCGGTATTTTGGCTCTAGCTCTTCTAGTTTCCAAGAAAAATGCATTTAAAGTTTTCCATACAAAAATCCTAAGAAAATCAATTTTTATATGAAAATACAAGTGATCACAGATTTTCGGTATTTTTGCTCTAGCTCTTCTAGTTTCCAAGAAAAACGCATTTAAAGTTTTCCATACAAAAATCCTAAGAAAATCAATTTTTATATGAAAATACAAGTGATCATAGATTTTCGGTATTTTTGCTCTAGCTCTTCTAGTTTCCAAGAAAAACGCATTTAAAGTTTTCCATACAAAGAAAAACGCATTTAAAGTTTTCCATACAAAAATCCTAAGAAAATCAATTTTTATATGAAAATACAAGTGATCACAGATTTTCGGTATTTTGGCTCTAGCTCTTCTAGTTTCCAAGCAAAATGCATTTAAAGTTTTCCATACAAAAATCCTAAGAAAATCAATTTTTATATGAAAATACAAGTGATCACAGATTTTCGGTATTTTTGCTCTAGCTCTTCTAGTTTCCAAGAAAAACGCATTTAAAGTTTTCCATACAAAAATCCTAAGAAAATCAATTTTTATATGAAAATACAAGTGATCACAGATTTTCGGTATTTTGGCTCTAGCTCTTCTAGTTTCCAAGAAAAATGCATTTAAAGTTTTCCATACAAAAATCCTAAGAAAATCAATTTTTATATGAAAATACAAGTGATCACAGATTTTCGGTATTTTGGCTCTAGCTCTTCTAGTTTCCAAGAAAAATGCATTTAAAGTTTTCCATACAAAAATCCTAAGAAAATCAATTTTTATATGAAAATACAAGTGATCACAGATTTTCGGTATTTGTGCTCTAGCTCTTCTAGTTTCCAAGAAAAACGCATTTAAAGTTTTCCATACAAAAATCCTAAGAAAATCAATTTTTATATGAAAATACAAGTGATCATAGATTTTCGGTATTTTTGCTCTAGCTCTTCTAGTTTCCAAGAAAAACGCATTTAAAGTTTTCCATACAAAAATCCTAAGAAAATCAATTTTTATATGAAAATACAAGTGATCACAGATTTTCGGTATTTTGGCTCTAGCTCTTCTAGTTTCCAAGAAAAATGCATTTAAAGTTTTCCATACAAAAATCCTAAGAAAATCAATTTTTATATGAAAATACAAGTGATCACAGATTTTCGGTATTTTTGCTCTAGCTCTTCTAGTTTCCAAGAAAAACGCATTTAAAGTTTTCCATACAAAAATCCTAAGAAAATCAATTTTTATATGAAAATACAAGTGATCATAGATTTTCGGTATTTTTGCTCTAGCTCTTCTAGTTTCCAAGAAAAACGCATTTAAAGTTTTCCATACAAAGAAAAACGCATTTAAAGTTTTCCATACAAAAATCCTAAGAAAATCAATTTTTATATGAAAATACAAGTGATCATAGATTTTCGGTATTTTTGCTCTAGCTCTTCTAGTTTCCAAGAAAAACGCATTTAAAGTTTTCCATACAAAAATCCTAAGAAAATCAATTTTTATATGAAAATACAAGTGATCACAGATTTTCGGTATTTTTGCTCTAGCTCTTCTAGTTTCCAAGAAAAACGCATTTAAAGTTTTCCATACAAAAATCCTAAGAAAATCAATTTTTATATGAAAATACAAGTGATCATAGATTTTCGTTATTTTTGCTCTAGCTCTTCTAGTTTCCAAGAAAAACGCATTTAAAGTCTTCCATACAAAAATCCTAAGAAAATCAATTTTTATATGAAAATACAAGTGATCACAGATTTTCGGTATTTTTGCTCTAGCTCTTCTAGTTTCCAAGAAAAACGCATTTAAAGTTTTCCATACAAAAATCCTAAGAAAATCAATTTTTATATGAAAATACAAGTGATCATAGATTTTCGGTATTTTGGCTCTAGCTCTTCTAGTTTCCAAGAAAAATGCATTTAAAGTTTTCCATACAAAAATCCTAAGAAAATCAATTTTTATATGAAAATACAAGTGATCACAGATTTTCGGTATTTTGGCTCTAGCTCTTCTAGTTTCCAAGAAAATTGCATTTAAAGTTTTCCATACAAAAATCCTAAGAAAATCAATTTTTATATGAAAATACAAGTGATCACAGATTTTCGGTATTTTGGCTCTAGCTCTTCTAGTTTCCAAGAAAAATGCATTTAAAGTTTTCCATACAAAAATCCTAAGAAAATCAATTTTTATATAAATATACATGTGATCAAATTTTTGCTCTAGCTCTTCTAGTTTCCAAGAAAAACGCATTTAAAGTTTTCCATACAAAAATCCTAAGAAAATCAATTTTTATATGAAAATACAAGTGATCACAGATATTCGGTATTTTTGCTCTAGCTCTTCTAGTTTCCAAGAAAAACGCATTTAAAGTTTTCCATACAAAAATCCTAAGAAAATCAATTTTTATATGAAAATACAAGTGATCACAGATTTTCGGTATTTTGGCTCTAGCTCTTCTAGTTTCCAAGAAAAACGCATTTAAAGTTTTCCATACAAAAATCCTAAGAAAATCAATTTGTATATGAAAATACAAGTGATCACAGATTTTCGGTATTTTTGCTCTAGCTCTTCTAGTTTCCAAGAAAAACGCATTTAAAGTTTTCCATACAAAAATCCTAAGAAAATCAATTTTTATATGAAAATACAAGTGATCACAGATTTTCGGTATTTTGGCTCTAGCTCTTCTAGTTTCCAAGAAAATTGCATTTAAAGTTTTCCATACAAAAATCCTAAGAAAATCAATTTTTATATGAAAATACAAGTGATCACAGATTTTCGGTATTTTGGCTCTAGCTCTTCTAGTTTCCAAGAAAAATGCATTTAAAGTTTTCCATACAAAAATCCTAAGAAAATCAATTTGTATATGAAAATACAAGTGATCACAGATTTTCGGTATTTTAGCTCTAGCTCTTCTAGTTTCCAAGAAAATTGCATTTAAAGTTTTCCATACAAAAATCCTAAGAAAATCAATTTTTATATGAAAATACAAGTGATCACAGATTTTCGGTATTTTGGCTCTAGCTCTTCTAGTTTCCAAGAAAAATGCATTTAAAGTTTTCCATACAAAAATCCTAAGAAAATCAATTTTTATATAAATATACATGTGATCAAATTTTTGCTCTAGCTCTTCTAGTTTCCAAGAAAAACGCATTTAAAGTTTTCCATAGAAAAATCCTAAGAAAATCAATTTTTATATGAAAATACAAGTGATCACAGATATTCGGTATTTTTGCTCTAGCTCTTCTAGTTTCCAAGAAAAACGCATTTAAAGTTTTCCATACAAAAATCCTAAGAAAATCAATTTTTATATGAAAATACAAGTGATCACAGATTTTCGTTATTTTTGCTCTAGCTCTTCTAGTTTCCAAGAAAAACGCATTTAAAGTCTTCCATACAAAAATCCTAAGAAAATCAATTTTTATATGAAAATACAAGTGATCACAGATTTTCGGTATTTTTGCTCTAGCTCTTCTAGTTTCCAAGAAAAACGCATTTAAAGTTTTCCATACAAAAATCCTAAGAAAATCAATTTTTATATGAAAATACAAGTGATCACAGATTTTCGGTATTTTGGCTCTAGCTCTTCTAGTTTCCAAGAAAAACGCATTTAAAGTTTTCCATACAAAAATCCTAAGAAAATCAATTTTTATATGAAAATACAAGTGATCATAGATTTTCGGTATTTTTGCTCTAGCTCTTCTAGTTTCCAAGAAAAACGCATTTAAAGTTTTCAATACAAAAATCCTAAGAAAATCAATTTTTATATGAAAATACAAGTGATCACAGATTTTCGGTATTTTGGCTCTAGCTCTTCTAGTTTCCAAGAAAAACGCATTTAAAATTTTCCATACAAAAATCCTAAGAAAATCAATTTTTATATGAAAATACAAGTGATCATAGATTTTCGGTATTTTTGCTCTAGCTCTTCTAGTTTCCAAGAAAAACGCATTTAAAGTTTTCCATACAAAAATCCTAAGAAAATCAATTTTTATATGAAAATACAAGTGATCACAGATTTTCGGTATTTTGGCTCTAGCTATTCTAGTTTCCAAGAAAAACGCATTTAAAGTTTTCCATACAAAAATCCTAAGAAAATCAATTTTTATATGAAAATACAAGTGATCGCAGATTTTCGGTATTTTGGCTCTAGCTCTTCTAGTTTCCAAGAAAAATCCATTTAAAGTTTTCCATACAAAAATCCTAAGAAAATCAATTTTTATATGAAAATACAAGTGATCACAGATTTTCGGTATTTTGGCTCTAGCTCTTCTAGTTTCCAAGCAAAATGCATTTAAAGTTTTCCATACAAAAATCCTAAGAAAATCAATTTTTATATGAAAATACAAGTGATCACAGATTTTCGGTATTTTTGCTCTAGCTCTTCTAGTTTCCAAGAAAAACGCATTTAAAGTTTTCCATACAAAAATCCTAAGAAAATCAATTTTTATATGAAAATACAAGTGATCAAAGATTTTCGGTATTTTTGCTCTAGCTCTTCTAGTTTCCAAGAAAAACGCATTTAAAGTTTTCCATACAAAAATCCTAAGAAAATCAATTTTTATATGAAAATACAAGTGATCACAGATTTTCGGTATTTTGGCTCTAGCTCTTCTAGTTTCCAAGAAAAATGCATTTAAAGTTTTCCATACAAAAATCCTAAGAAAATCAATTTTTATATGAAAATACAAGTGATCACAGATTTTCGGTATTTTTGCTCTAGCTCTTCTAGTTTCCAAGAAAAACGCATTTAAAGTTTTCCATACAAAAATCCTAAGAAAATCAATTTTTATATGAAAATACAAGTGATCATAGATTTTCGGTATTTTTGCTCTAGCTCTTCTAGTTTCCAAGAAAAACGCATTTAAAGTTTTCCATACAAAGAAAAACGCATTTAAAGTTTTCCATACAAAAATCCTAAGAAAATCAATTTTTATATGAAAATACAAGTGATCACAGATTTTCGGTATTTTGGCTCTAGCTCTTCTAGTTTCCAAGCAAAATGCATTTAAAGTTTTCCATACAAAAATCCTAAGAAAATCAATTTTTATATGAAAATACAAGTGATCACAGATTTTCGGTATTTTGGCTCTAGCTCTTCTAGTTTCCAAGCAAAATGCATTTAAAGTTTTCCATACAAAAATCCTAAGAAAATCAATTTTTATATGAAAATACAAGTGATCACAGATTTTCGGTATTTTTGCTCTAGCTCTTCTAGTTTCCAAGAAAAACGCATTTAAAGTTTTCCATACAAAAATCCTAAGAAAATCAATTTTTATATGAAAATACAAGTGATCATAGATTTTCGGTATTTTTGCTCTAGCTCTTCTAGTTTCCAAGAAAATTGCATTTAAAGTTTTCCATACAAAAATCCTAAGAAAATCAATTTTTATATGAAAATACAAGTGATCACAGATTTTCGGTATTTTGGCTCTAGCTCTTCTAGTTTCCAAGAAAAATGCATTTAAAGTTTTCCATACAAAAATCCTAAGAAAATCAATTTTTATATGAAAATACAAGTGATCACAGATTTTCGGTATTTTTGCTCTAGCTCTTCTAGTTTCCAAGAAAAACGCATTTAAAGTTTTCCATACAAAAATCCTAAGAAAATCAATTTTTATATGAAAATACAAGTGATCATAGATTTTCGGTATTTTTGCTCTAGCTCTTCTAGTTTCCAAGAAAAACGCATTTAAAGTTTTCCATACAAAGAAAAACGCATTTAAAGTTTTCCATACAAAAATCCTAAGAAAATCAATTTTTATATGAAAATACAAGTGATCACAGATTTTCGGTATTTTGGCTCTAGCTCTTCTAGTTTCCAAGCAAAATGCATTTAAAGTTTTCCATACAAAAATCCTAAGAAAATCAATTTTTATATGAAAATACAAGTGATCACAGATTTTCGGTATTTTTGCTCTAGCTCTTCTAGTTTCCAAGAAAAACGCATTTAAAGTTTTCCATACAAAAATCCTAAGAAAATCAATTTTTATATGAAAATACAAGTGATCACAGATTTTCGGTATTTTGGCTCTAGCTCTTCTAGTTTCCAAGAAAAATGCATTTAAAGTTTTCCATACAAAAATCCTAAGAAAATCAATTTTTATATGAAAATACAAGTGATCACAGATTTTCGGTATTTTGGCTCTAGCTCTTCTAGTTTCCAAGAAAAACGCATTTAAAGTTTTCCATACAAAAATCCTAAGAAAATCAATTTTTATATGAAAATACAAGTGATCACAGATTTTCGGTATTTTTGCTCTAGCTCTTCTAGTTTCCAAGAAAAACGCATTTAAAGTTTTCCATACAAAAATCCTAAGAAAATCAATTTTTATATGAAAATACAAGTGATCATAGATTTTCGGTATTTTTGCTCTAGCTCTTCTAGTTTCCAAGAAAAACGCATTTAAAGTTTTCCATACAAAAATCCTAAGAAAATCAATTTTTATATGAAAATACAAGTGATCACAGATTTTCGGTATTTTTGCTCTAGCTCTTCTAGTTTCCAAGAAAAACGCATTTAAAGTTTTCCCTACAAAAATCCTAAGAAAATCAATTTTTATATGAAAATACAAGTGATCACAGATTTTCGGTATTTTTGCTCTAGCTCTTCTAGTTTCCAAGAAAAACGCATTTAAAGTTTTCCATACAAAAATCCTAAGAAAATCAATTTTTATATGAAAATACAAGTGATCATAGATTTTCGGTATTTTTGCTCTAGCTCTTCTAGTTTCCAAGAAAAACGCATTTAAAGTTTTCCATACAAAAATCCTAAGAAAATCAATTTTTATATGAAAATACAAGTGATCACAGATTTTCGGTATTTTGGCTCTAGCTCTTCTAGTTTCCAAGAAAAACGCATTTAAAGTTTTCCATACAAAAATCCTAAGAAAATCAATTTTTAAATGAAAATACAAGTGATCATAGATTTTCGGTATTTTTGCTCTAGCTCTTCTAGTTTCCAAGAAAAACGCATTTAAAGTTTTCCATACAAAAATCCTAAGAAAATCAATTTTTATATGAAAATACAAGTGATCACAGATTTTCGGTATTTTGGCTCTAGCTCTTCTAGTTTCCAAGAAAAATGCATTTAAAGTTTTCCATACAAAAATCCTAAGAAAATCAATTTTTATATGAAAATACAAATGATCACAGATTTTCGGTATTTTTGCTCTAGCTCTTCTAGTTTCCAAGAAAAACGCATTTAAAGTTTTCCATACAAAAATCCTAAGAAAATCAATTTTTATATGAAAATACAAGTGATCATAGATTTTCGGTATTTTTGCTCTAGCTCTTCTAGTTTCCAAGAAAAACGCATTTAAAGTTTTCCATACAAAAATCCTAAGAAAATCAATTTGTATATGAAAATACAAGTGATCACAGATTTTCGGTATTTTGGCTCTAGCTCTTCTAGTTTCCAAGAAAAATGCATTTAAAGTTTTCCATACAAAAATCCTAAGAAAATCAATTTTTATATGAAAATACAAGTGATCACAGATTTTCGGTATTTTGGCTCTAGCTCTTCTAGTTTCCAAGCAAAATGCATTTAAAGTTTTCCATACAAAAATCCTAAGAAAATCAATTTTTATATGAAAATACAAGTGATCACAGATTTTCGGTATTTTTGCTCTAGCTCTTCTAGTTTCCAAGAAAAACGCATTTAAAGTTTTCCATACAAAAATCCTAAGAAAATCAATTTTTATATGAAAATACAAGTGATCATAGATTTTCGGTATTTTTGCTCTAGCTCTTCTAGTTTCCAAGAAAAACGCATTTAAAGTTTTCCATACAAAAATCCTAAGAAAATCAATTTTTATATGAAAATACAAGTGATCACAGATTTTCGGTATTTTGGCTCTAGCTCTTCTAGTTTCCAAGAAAAATGCATTTAAAGTTTTCCATACAAAAATCCTAAGAAAATCAATTTTTATATGAAAATACAAGTGATCACAGATTTTCGGTATTTTGGCTCTAGCTCTTCTAGTTTCCAAGCAAAATGCATTTAAAGTTTTCCATACAAAAATCCTAAGAAAATCAATTTTTATATGAAAATACAAGTGATCACAGATTTTCGGTATTTTTGCTCTAGCTCTTCTAGTTTCCAAGAAAAACGCATTTAAAGTTTTCCATACAAAAATCCTAAGAAAATCAATTTTTATATGAAAATACAAGTGATCATAGATTTTCGGTATTTTTGCTCTAGCTCTTCTAGTTTCCAAGAAAAACGCATTTAAAGTTTTCCATACAAAAATCCTAAGAAAATCAATTTTTATATGAAAATACAAGTGATCACAGATTTTCGGTATTTTGGCTCTAGCTCTTCTAGTTTCCAAGAAAAATGCATTTAAAGTTTTCCATACAAAAATCCTAAGAAAATCAATTTTTATATGAAAATACAAGTGATCACAGATTTTCGGTATTTTTGCTCTAGCTCTTCTAGTTTCCAAGAAAAACGCATTTAAAGTTTTCCATACAAAAATCCTAAGAAAATCAATTTTTATATGAAAATACAAGTGATCATAGATTTTCGGTATTTTGGCTCTAGCTCTTCTAGTTTCCAAGAAAAACGCATTTAAAGTTTTCCATACAAAAATCCTAAGAAAATCAATTTTTATATGAAAATACAAGTGATCATAGATTTTCGGTATTTTTGCTCTAGCTCTTCTAGTTTCCAAGAAAAACGCATTTAAAGTTTTCCATACAAAAATCCTAAGAAAATCAATTTGTATATGAAAATACAAGTGATCACAGATTTTCGGTATTTTGGCTCTAGCTCTTCTAGTTTCCAAGAAAAACGCATTTAAAGTTTTCCATACAAAAATCCTAAGAAAATCAATTTTTATATGAAAATACAAGTGATCATAGATTTTCGGTATTTTGGCTCTAGCTCTTCTAGTTTCCAAGAAAAATGCATTTAAAGTTTTCCATACAAAAATCCTAAGAAAATCAATTTTTATATGAAAATACAAGTGATCACAGATTTTCGGTATTTTTGCTCTAGCTCTTCTAGTTTCCAAGAAAAACGCATTTAAAGTTTTCCATACAAAAATCCTAAGAAAATCAATTTTTATATGAAAATACAAGTGATCATAGATTTTCGGTATTTTTGCTCTAGCTCTTCTAGTTTCCAAGAAAAACGCATTTAAAGTTTTCCATACAAAAATCCTAAGAAAATCAATTTTTATATGAAAATACAAGTGATCACAGATTTTCGGTATTTTGGCTCTAGCTCTTCTAGTTTCCAAGAAAAATGCTTTTAAAGTTTTCCATACAAAAATCCTAAGAAAATCAATTTTTATATGAAAATACAAGCGATCACAGATTTTCGGTATTTTGGCTCTAGCTCTTCTAGTTTCCAAGCAAAATGCATTTAAAGTTTTCCATACAAAAATCCTAAGAAAATCAATTTTTATATGAAAATACAAGTGATCACAGATTTTCGGTATTTTTGCTCTAGCTCTTCTAGTTTCCAAGAAAAACGCATTTAAAGTTTTCCATACAAAAATTCTAAGAAAATCAATTTTTATATGAAAATACAAGTGATCACAGATTTTCGTTATTTTTGCTCTAGCTCTTCTAGTTTCCAAGAAAAACGCATTTAAAGTTTTCCATACAAAAATCCTAAGAAAATCAATTTTTATATGAAAATACAAGTGATCACAGATTTTCGGTATTTTGGCTCTAGCTCTTCTAGTTTCCAAGAAAAATGCATTTAAAGTTTTCCATACAAAAATCCTAAGAAAATCAATTTTTATATGAAAATACAAGTGATCACAGATTTTCGGTATTTTGGCTCTAGCTCTTCTAGTTTCCAAGAAAAATGCATTTAAAGTTTTCCATACAAAAATCCTAAGAAAATCAATTTTTATATGAAAATACAAGTGATCACAGATTTTCGGTATTTTTGCTCTAGCTCTTCTAGTTTCCAAGAAAAACGCATTTAAAGTTTTCCATACAAAAATCCTAAGAAAATCAATTTTTATATGAAAATACAAGTGATCACAGATTTTCGTTATTTTTGCTCTAGCTCTTCTAGTTTCCAAGAAAAACGCATTTAAAGTCTTCCATACAAAAATCCTAAGAAAATCAATTTTTATATGAAAATACAAGTGATCACAGATTTTCGGTATTTTTGCTCTAGCTCTTCTAGTTTCCAAGAAAAACGCATTTAAAGTTTTCCATACAAAAATCCTAAGAAAATCAATTTTTATATGAAAACACAAGTGATCATAGATTTTCGGTATTTTTGCTCTAGCTCTTCTAGTTTCCAAGAAAAACGCATTTAAAGTTTTCCATACAAAAATCCTAAGAAAATCAATTTTTATATGAAAATACAAGTGATCACAGATTTTCGTTATTTTTGCTCTAGCTCTTCTAGTTTCCAAGAAAAACGCATTTAAAGTTTTCCATACAAAAATCCTAAGAAAATCAATTTTTATATGAAAATACAAGTGATCACAGATTTTCGGTATTTTTGCTCTAGCTCTTCTAGTTTCCAAGAAAAATGCATTTAAAGTTTTCCATACAAAAATCCTAAGAAAATCAATTTTTATATGAAAATACAAGTGATCACAGATTTTCGGTATGTTGGCTCTAGCTCTTCTAGTTTCCAAGAAAAATGCATTTAAAGTTTTCCATACAAAAATCCTAAGAAAATCAATTTGTATATAAAAATACAAGTGATCACAGATTTTTGGTATTTTGGCTCTAGCTCTTCTACTTTCCAAGAAAAATGCATTAAAAGTTTTCCATACAAAAATCCTAAGAAAATCAATTTTTATATGAAAATACAAGTGATCACAGATTTTCGGTATTTTGGCTCTAGCTCTTCTAGTTTCCAAGAAAAACGCATTTAAAGTTTTCCATACAAAAATCCTAAGAAAATCAATTTTTATATGAAAATACAAGTGATCACAGATTTTCGGTATTTTTGCTCTAGCTCTTCTAGTTTCCAAGAAAAACGCATTTAAAGTTTTCCATACAAAAATCCTAAGAAAATCAATTTTTATATGAAAATACAATTGATCACAGATTTTCGGTATTTTTGCTCTAGCTCTTCTAGTTTCCAAGAAAAATGCATTTAAAGTTTTCCATACAAAAATCCTAAGAAAATCAATTTTTATATGAAAATACAAGTGATCACAGATTTTCGGTATTTTTGCTCTAGCTCTTCTAGTTTCCAAGAAAAACGCATTTAAAGTTTTCCATACAAAAATCCTAAGAAAATCAATTTTTATATAAATATACATGTGATCAAATTTTTGCTCTAGCTCTTCTAGTTTCCAAGAAAAACGCATTTAAAGTTTTCCATACAAAAATCCTAAGAAAATCAATTTTTATATGAAAATACAAGTGATCACAGATATTCGGTATTTTTGCTCTAGCTCTTCTAGTTTCCAAGAAAAATGCATTTAAAGTTTTCCATACAAAAATCCTAAGAAAATCAATTTGTATATGAAAATACAAGTGATCACAGATTTTCGGTATTTTGGCTCTAGATCTTCTAGTTTCCAAGAAAAACGCATTTAAAGTTTTCCATACAAAAATCCTAAGAAAATCAATTTGTATATGAAAATACAAGTGATCACAGATTTTCGGTATTTTGGCTCTAGCTCTTCTAGTTTCCAAGAAAAATGCATTTAAAGTTTTCCATACAAAAATCCTAAGAAAATCAATTTTTATATGAAAATACAAGTGATCACAGATTTTCGGTATTTTTGCTCTAGCTCTTCTAGTTTCCAAGAAAAACGCATTTAAAGTTTTCCATACAAAAATCCTAAGAAAATCAATTTTTATATAAATATACATGTGATCAAATTTTTGCTCTAGCTCTTCTAGTTTCCAAGAAAAACGCATTTAAAGTTTTCCATACAAAAATCCTAAGAAAATCAATTTTTATATGAAAATACAAGTGATCACAGATTTTCGGTATTTTTGCTCTAGCTCCTCTAGTTTCCAAGAAAAACGCATTTAAAGTTTTCCATACAAAAATCCTAAGAAAATCAATTTTTATATGAAAATACAAGTGATCACAGATTTTCGGTATTTTTGCTCTAGCTCTTCTAGTTTCCAAGAAAAACGCATTTAAAGTTTTCCATACAAAAATCCTAAGAAAATCAATTTTTATATGAAAATACAAGTGATCATAGATTTTCGGTATTTTGGCTCTAGCTCTTCTAGTTTCCAAGAAAAACGCATTTAAAGTTTTCCATACAAAAATCCTAAGAAAATCAATTTTTATATGAAAATACAAGTGATCATAGATTTTCGGTATTTTTGCTCTAGCTCTTCTAGTTTCCAAGAAAAACGCATTTAAAGTTTTCCATACAAAAATCCTAAGAAAATCAATTTGTATATGAAAATACAAGTGATCACAGATTTTCGGTATTTTGGCTCTAGCTCTTCTAGTTTCCAAGAAAAACGCATTTAAAGTTTTCCATACAAAAATCCTAAGAAAATCAATTTTTATATGAAAATACAAGTGATCATAGATTTTCGGTATTTTGGCTCTAGCTCTTCTAGTTTCCAAGAAAAATGCATTTAAAGTTTTCCATACAAAAATCCTAAGAAAATCAATTTTTATATGAAAATACAAGTGATCACAGATTTTCGGTATTTTTGCTCTAGCTCTTCTAGTTTCCAAGAAAAACGCATTTAAAGTTTTCCATACAAAAATCCTAAGAAAATCAATTTTTATATGAAAATACAAGCGATCACAGATTTTCGGTATTTTTGCTCTAGCTCTTCTAGTTTCCAAGAAAAACGCATTTAAAGTTTTCCATACAAAAATTCTAAGAAAATCAATTTTTATATGAAAATACAAGTGATCACAGATTTTCGTGATTTTTGCTCTAGCTCTTCTAGTTTCCAAGAAAAACGCATTTAAAGTTTTCCATACAAAAATCCTAAGAAAATCAATTTTTATATGAAAATACAAGTGATCACAGATTTTCGGTATTTTGGCTCTAGCTCTTCTAGTTTCCAAGAAAAATGCATTTAAAGTTTTCCATACAAAAATCCTAAGAAAATCAATTTTTATATGAAAATACAAGTGATCACAGATTTTCGGTATTTTGGCTCTAGCTCTTCTAGTTTCCAAGAAAAATGCATTTAAAGTTTTCCATACAAAAATCCTAAGAAAATCAATTTTTATATGAAAATACAAGTGATCACAGATTTTCGGTATTTTTGCTCTAGCTCTTCTAGTTTCCAAGAAAAACGCATTTAAAGTTTTCCATACAAAAATCCTAAGAAAATCAATTTTTATATGAAAATACAAGTGATCACAGATTTTCGTTATTTTTGCTCTAGCTCTTCTAGTTTCCAAGAAAAACGCATTTAAAGTCTTCCATACAAAAATCCTAAGAAAATCAATTTTTATATGAAAATACAAGTGATCACAGATTTTCGGTATTTTTGCTCTAGCTCTTCTAGTTTCCAAGAAAAACGCATTTAAAGTTTTCCATACAAAAATCCTAAGAAAATCAATTTTTATATGAAAACACAAGTGATCATAGATTTTCGGTATTTTTGCTCTAGCTCTTCTAGTTTCCAAGAAAAACGCATTTAAAGTTTTCCATACAAAAATCCTAAGAAAATCAATTTTTATATGAAAATACAAGTGATCACAGATTTTCGTTATTTTTGCTCTAGCTCTTCTAGTTTCCAAGAAAAACGCATTTAAAGTTTTCCATACAAAAATCCTAAGAAAATCAATTTTTATATGAAAATACAAGTGATCACAGATTTTCGGTATTTTTGCTCTAGCTCTTCTAGTTTCCAAGAAAAATGCATTTAAAGTTTTCCATACAAAAATCCTAAGAAAATCAATTTTTATATGAAAATACAAGTGATCACAGATTTTCGGTATGTTGGCTCTAGCTCTTCTAGTTTCCAAGAAAAATGCATTTAAAGTTTTCCATACAAAAATCCTAAGAAAATCAATTTGTATATAAAAATACAAGTGATCACAGATTTTTGGTATTTTGGCTCTAGCTCTTCTACTTTCCAAGAAAAATGCATTAAAAGTTTTCCATACAAAAATCCTAAGAAAATCAATTTTTATATGAAAATACAAGTGATCACAGATTTTCGGTATTTTGGCTCTAGCTCTTCTAGTTTCCAAGAAAAACGCATTTAAAGTTTTCCATACAAAAATCCTAAGAAAATCAATTTTTATATGAAAATACAAGTGATCACAGATTTTCGGTATTTTTGCTCTAGCTCTTCTAGTTTCCAAGAAAAACGCATTTAAAGTTTTCCATACAAAAATCCTAAGAAAATCAATTTTTATATGAAAATACAATTGATCACAGATTTTCGGTATTTTTGCTCTAGCTCTTCTAGTTTCCAAGAAAAATGCATTTAAAGTTTTCCATACAAAAATCCTAAGAAAATCAATTTTTATATGAAAATACAAGTGATCACAGATTTTCGGTATTTTTGCTCTAGCTCTTCTAGTTTCCAAGAAAAACGCATTTAAAGTTTTCCATACAAAAATCCTAAGAAAATCAATTTTTATATAAATATACATGTGATCAAATTTTTGCTCTAGCTCTTCTAGTTTCCAAGAAAAACGCATTTAAAGTTTTCCATACAAAAATCCTAAGAAAATCAATTTTTATATGAAAATACAAGTGATCACAGATATTCGGTATTTTTGCTCTAGCTCTTCTAGTTTCCAAGAAAAATGCATTTAAAGTTTTCCATACAAAAATCCTAAGAAAATCAATTTGTATATGAAAATACAAGTGATCACAGATTTTCGGTATTTTGGCTCTAGATCTTCTAGTTTCCAAGAAAAACGCATTTAAAGTTTTCCATACAAAAATCCTAAGAAAATCAATTTGTATATGAAAATACAAGTGATCACAGATTTTCGGTATTTTGGCTCTAGCTCTTCTAGTTTCCAAGAAAAATGCATTTAAAGTTTTCCATACAAAAATCCTAAGAAAATCAATTTTTATATGAAAATACAAGTGATCACAGATTTTCGGTATTTTTGCTCTAGCTCTTCTAGTTTCCAAGAAAAACGCATTTAAAGTTTTCCATACAAAAATCCTAAGAAAATCAATTTTTATATAAATATACATGTGATCAAATTTTTGCTCTAGCTCTTCTAGTTTCCAAGAAAAACGCATTTAAAGTTTTCCATACAAAAATCCTAAGAAAATCAATTTTTATATGAAAATACAAGTGATCACAGATTTTCGGTATTTTTGCTCTAGCTCCTCTAGTTTCCAAGAAAAACGCATTTAAAGTTTTCCATACAAAAATCCTAAGAAAATCAATTTTTATATGAAAATACAAGTGATCACAGATTTTCGGTATTTTTGCTCTAGCTCTTCTAGTTTCCAAGAAAAACGCATTTAAAGTTTTCCATACAAAAATCCTAAGAAAATCAATTTTTATATGAAAATACAAGTGATCATAGATTTTCGGTATTTTGGCTCTAGCTCTTCTAGTTTCCAAGAAAAACGCATTTAAAGTTTTCCATACAAAAATCCTAAGAAAATCAATTTTTATATGAAAATACAAGTGATCATAGATTTTCGGTATTTTTGCTCTAGCTCTTCTAGTTTCCAAGAAAAACGCATTTAAAGTTTTCCATACAAAAATCCTAAGAAAATCAATTTGTATATGAAAATACAAGTGATCACAGATTTTCGGTATTTTGGCTCTAGCTCTTCTAGTTTCCAAGAAAAACGCATTTAAAGTTTTCCATACAAAAATCCTAAGAAAATCAATTTTTATATGAAAATACAAGTGATCATAGATTTTCGGTATTTTGGCTCTAGCTCTTCTAGTTTCCAAGAAAAATGCATTTAAAGTTTTCCATACAAAAATCCTAAGAAAATCAATTTTTATATGAAAATACAAGTGATCACAGATTTTCGGTATTTTTGCTCTAGCTCTTCTAGTTTCCAAGAAAAACGCATTTAAAGTTTTCCATACAAAAATCCTAAGAAAATCAATTTTTATATGAAAATACAAGCGATCACAGATTTTCGGTATTTTGGCTCTAGCTCTTCTAGTTTCCAAGCAAAATGCATTTAAAGTTTTCCATACAAAAATCCTAAGAAAATCAATTTTTATATGAAAATACAAGTGATCACAGATTTTCGGTATTTTTGCTCTAGCTCTTCTAGTTTCCAAGAAAAACGCATTTAAAGTTTTCCATACAAAAATTCTAAGAAAATCAATTTTTATATGAAAATACAAGTGATCACAGATTTTCGTTATTTTTGCTCTAGCTCTTCTAGTTTCCAAGAAAAACGCATTTAAAGTTTTCCATACAAAAATCTTAAGAAAATCAATTTTTATATGAAAATACAAGTGATCACAGATTTTCGGTATTTTGGCTCTAGCTCTTCTAGTTTCCAAGAAAAATGCATTTAAAGTTTTCCATACAAAAATCCTAAGAAAATCAATTTTTATATGAAAATACAAGTGATCACAGATTTTCGGTATTTTGGCTCTAGCTCTTCTAGTTTCCAAGAAAAATGCATTTAAAGTTTTCCATACAAAAATCCTAAGAAAATCAATTTTTATATGAAAATACAAGTGATCACAGATTTTCGGTATTTTTGCTCTAGCTCTTCTAGTTTCCAAGAAAAACGCATTTAAAGTTTTCCATACAAAAATCCTAAGAAAATCAATTTTTATATGAAAATACAAGTGATCACAGATTTTCGTTATTTTTGCTCTAGCTCTTCTAGTTTCCAAGAAAAACGCATTTAAAGTCTTCCATACAAAAATCCTAAGAAAATCAATTTTTATATGAAAATACAAGTGATCACAGATTTTCGGTATTTTTGCTCTAGCTCTTCTAGTTTCCAAGAAAAACGCATTTAAAGTTTTCCATACAAAAATCCTAAGAAAATCAATTTTTATATGAAAACACAAGTGATCATAGATTTTCGGTATTTTTGCTCTAGCTCTTCTAGTTTCCAAGAAAAACGCATTTAAAGTTTTCCATACAAAAATCCTAAGAAAATCAATTTTTATATGAAAATACAAGTGATCACAGATTTTCGTTATTTTTGCTCTAGCTCTTCTAGTTTCCAAGAAAAACGCATTTAAAGTTTTCCATACAAAAATCCTAAGAAAATCAATTTTTATATGAAAATACAAGTGATCACAGATTTTCGGTATTTTTGCTCTAGCTCTTCTAGTTTCCAAGAAAAATGCATTTAAAGTTTTCCATACAAAAATCCTAAGAAAATCAATTTTTATATGAAAATACAAGTGATCACAGATTTTCGGTATGTTGGCTCTAGCTCTTCTAGTTTCCAAGAAAAATGCATTTAAAGTTTTCCATACAAAAATCCTAAGAAAATCAATTTGTATATAAAAATACAAGTGATAACAGATTTTTGGTATTTTGGCTCTAGCTCTTCTACTTTCCAAGAAAAATGCATTAAAAGTTTTCCATACAAAAATCCTAAGAAAATCAATTTTTATATGAAAATACAAGTGATCACAGATTTTCGGTATTTTGGCTCTAGCTCTTCTAGTTTCCAAGAAAAACGCATTTAAAGTTTTCCATACAAAAATCCTAAGAAAATCAATTTTTATATGAAAATACAAGTGATCACAGATTTTCGGTATTTTTGCTCTAGCTCTTCTAGTTTCCAAGAAAAACGCATTTAAAGTTTTCCATACAAAAATCCTAAGAAAATCAATTTTTATATGAAAATACAATTGATCACAGATTTTCGGTATTTTTGCTCTAGCTCTTCTAGTTTCCAAGAAAAATGCATTTAAAGTTTTCCATACAAAAATCCTAAGAAAATCAATTTTTATATGAAAATACAAGTGATCACAGATTTTCGGTATTTTTGCTCTAGCTCTTCTAGTTTCCAAGAAAAACGCATTTAAAGTTTTCCATACAAAAATCCTAAGAAAATCAATTTTTATATAAATATACATGTGATCAAATTTTTGCTCTAGCTCTTCTAGTTTCCAAGAAAAACGCATTTAAAGTTTTCCATACAAAAATCCTAAGAAAATCAATTTTTATATGAAAATACAAGTGATCACAGATATTCGGTATTTTTGCTCTAGCTCTTCTAGTTTCCAAGAAAAATGCATTTAAAGTTTTCCATACAAAAATCCTAAGAAAATCAATTTGTATATGAAAATACAAGTGATCACAGATTTTCGGTATTTTGGCTCTAGCTCTTCTAGTTTCCAAGAAAAACGCATTTAAAGTTTTCCATACAAAAATCCTAAGAAAATCAATTTGTATATGAAAATACAAGTGATCACAGATTTTCGGTATTTTGGCTCTAGATCTTCTAGTTTCCAAGAAAAACGCATTTAAAGTTTTCCATACAAAAATCCTAAGAAAATCAATTTGTATATGAAAATACAAGTGATCACAGATTTTCGGTATTTTGGCTCTAGCTCTTCTAGTTTCCAAGAAAAATGCATTTAAAGTTTTCCATACAAAAATCCTAAGAAAATCAATTTTTATATGAAAATACAAGTGATCACAGATTTTCGGTATTTTTGCTCTAGCTCTTCTAGTTTCCAAGAAAAACGCATTTAAAGTTTTCCATACAAAAATCCTAAGAAAATCAATTTTTATATGAAAATACAAGTGATCACAGATATTCGGTATTTTTGCTCTAGCTCTTCTAGTTTCCAAGAAAAATGCATTTAAAGTTTTCCATACAAAAATCCTAAGAAAATCAATTTGTATATGAAAATACAAGTGATCACAGATTTTCGGTATTTTGGCTCTAGATCTTCTAGTTTCCAAGAAAAACGCATTTAAAGTTTTCCATACAAAAATCATAAGAAAATCAATTTGTATATGAAAATACAAGTGATCACAGATTTTCGGTATTTTGGCTCTAGCTCTTCTAGTTTCCAAGAAAAATGCATTTAAAGTTTTCCATACAAAAATCCTAAGAAAATCAATTTGTATATGAAAATACAAGTGATCACAGATTTTCGGTATTTTGGCTCTAGCTCTTCTAGTTTCCAAGAAAAACGCATTTAAAGTTTTCCATACAAAAATCCTAAGAAAATCAATTTGTATATGAAAATACAAGTGATCACAGATTTTCGGTATTTTGGCTCTAGCTCTTCTAGTTTCCAAGAAAAATGCATTTAAAGTTTTCCATACAAAAATCCTAAGAAAATCAATTTTTATATAAATATACATGTGATCACAGATTTTCGGTATTTTTGCTCTAGCTCTTCTAGTTTCCAAGAAAAATGCATTTAAAGTTTTCCAAACAAAAATCCTAAGAAAATCAATTTGTATATGAAAATACAAGTGATCACAGATTTTCGGTATTTTGGCTCTAGCTCTTCTAGTTTCCAAGAAAAACGCATTTAAAGTTTTCCATACAAAAATCCTAAGAAAATCAATTTTTATATAAATATACATGTGATCACAGATTTTCGGTATTTTGGCTCTAGCTCTTCTAGTTTCCAAGAAAAATGCATTTAAAGTTTTCCATACAAAAATCCTAAGAAAATCAATTTGTATATGAAAATACAAGTGATCATAGATTTTCGGTATTTTTGCTCTAGCTCTTCTAGTTTCCAAGAAAAACGCATTTAAAGTTTTCCATACAAAAATCCTAAGAAAATCAATTTTTATATGAAAATACAAGTGATCACAGATTTTCGGTATTTTTGCTCTAGCTCTTCTAGTTTCCAAGAAAAATGCATTTAAAGTTTTCCATACAAAAATCCTAAGAAAATCAATTTGTATATGAAAATACAAGTGATCATAGATTTTCGGTATTTTTGCTCTAGCTCTTCTAGTTTCCAAGAAAAACGCATTTAAAGTTTTCCATACAAAAATCCTAAGAAAATTAATTTGTATATGAAAATACAAGTGATCACAGATTTTCGGTATTTTGGCTCTAGCTCTTCTAGTTTCCAAGAAAAATGCATTTAAAGTTTTCCATACAAAAATCCTAAGAAAATCTATTTTTATATGAAAATACAAGTGATTTTCTTAGGATTTTTGTATGGAAAACTTTAAATGCATTTTTCTTGGAAACTAGAAGAGCTAGAGCCAAAATACCGAAAATCTGTGATCACTTGTATTTTCATATACAAATTGATTTTCTTAGGATTTTTGTATGGAAAACTTTAAATGCGTTTTTCTTGGAAACTAGAAGAGCTAGAGCCAAAATACCGAAAATCTGTGATCACTTGTATTTTCATATACAAATTGATTTTCTTAGGATTTTTGTATGGAAAACTTTAAATGCATTTTTCTTGGAAACTAGAAGAGCTAGAGCCAAAATACCGAAAATCTGTGATCACATGTATATATATAAAAATTGATTTTCTTAGGATTTTTGTATGGAAAACTTTAAATGCGTTTTTCTTGGAAACTAGAAGAGCTAGAGCCAAAATACCGAAAATCTGTGATCACTTGTATTTTCATATACAAATTGATTTTCTTAGGATTTTTGTTTGGAAAACTTTAAATGCATTTTTCTTGGAAACTAGAAGAGCTAGAGCAAAAATACCGAAAATCTGTGATCACTTGTATTTTCATATAAAAATTGATTTTCTTAGGATTTTTGTATGGAAAACTTTAAATGCGTTTTTCTTGGAAACTAGAAGAGCAAGAGCCAAAATACTGAAAATCTGTGATCAATTGTATTTTCATATAAAAATTGATTTTATTAGAATTTTTGTATGGAAAACTTTAAATGCATTTTTCTTGGAAACTAGAAGAGCTAGAGCAAAAATACCGAAAATCTGTGATCACTTGTATTTTCATATAAAAATTGATTTTCTTAGGATTTTTGTATGGAAAACTTTAAATGCGTTTTTCTTGGAAACTAGAAGAGCTAGAGCCAAAATACCGAAAATCTGTGATCACTTGTATTTTCATATAAAAATTGATTTTCTTAGGATTTTTGTATGGAAAACTTTAAATGCATTTTTCTTGGAAACTAGAAGAGCTAGAGCCAAAATACCGAAAATCTATGATCACTTGTATTTTCATATACAAATTGATTTTCTTAGGATTTTTGTATGAAAAACTTTAAATGCGTTTTTCTTGGAAACTAGAAGAGCTAGAGCCAAAATACCGAAAATCTGTGATCACATGTATATTTATATAAAAATTGATTTTCTTAGGATTTTTGTATGGAAAACTTTAAATGCGTTTTTCTTGGAAACTAGAAGAGCTAGAGCCAAAATACCGAAAATCTGTGATCACTTGTATTTTCATATAAAAATTGATTTTCTTAGGATTTTTGTATGGAAAACTTTAAATGCATTTTTCTTGGAAACTAGAAGAGCTAGAGCAAAAATACCGAAAATCTGTGATCACTTGTATTTTCATATAAAAATTGATTTTCTTAGGATTTTTGTATGGAAAACTTTAAATGCGTTTTTCTTGGAAACTAGAAGAGCTAGAGCCAAAATACCGAAAATCTGTGATCACTTGTATTTTCATATAAAAATTGATTTTCTTAGGATTTTTGTATGGAAAACTTTAAATGCGTTTTTCTTGGAAACTAGAAGAGCTAGAGCCAAAATACCGAAAATCTGTGATCACTTGTATTTTCATATACAAATTGATTTTCTTAGGATTTTTGTGTGGAAAACTTTAAATGCATTTTTCTTGGAAACTAGAAGAGCTAGAGCAAAAATACCGAAAATCTGTGATCACTTGTATTTTCATATAAAAATTGATTTTCTTAGGATTTTTGTATGGAAAACTTTAAATGCGTTTTTCTTGGAAACTAGAAGAGCTAGAGCCAAAATACCGAAAATCTGTGATCACTTGTATTTTCATATAAAAATTGATTTTCTTAGGATTTTTGTATGGAAAACTTTAAATGCATTTTTCTTGGAAACTAGAAGAGCTAGAGCCAAAATACCGAAAATCTGTGATCACTTGTATTTTCATATAAAAATTGATTTTCTTAGGATTTTTGTATGGAAAACTTTAAATGCATTTTTCTTGGAAACTAGAAGAGCTAGAGCCAAAATACCGAAAATCTATGATCACTTGTATTTTCATATACAAATTGATTTTCTTAGGATTTTTGTATGAAAAACTTTAAATGCGTTTTTCTTGGAAACTAGAAGAGCTAGAGCCAAAATACCGAAAATCTGTGATCACATGTATATTTATATAAAAATTTATTTTCTTAGGATTTTTGTATGGAAAACTTTAAATGCGTTTTTCTTGGAAACTAGAAGAGCTAGAGCCAAAATACCGAAAATCTGTGATCACTTGTATTTTCATATACAAATTGATTTTCTTAGGATTTTTGTATGGAAAACTTTAAATGCATTTTTCTTGGAAACTAGAAGAGCTAGAGCAAAAATACCGAAAATCTGTGATCACTTGTATTTTCATATAAAAATTGATTTTCTTAGGATTTTTGTATGGAAAACTTTAAATGCGTTTTTCTTGGAAACTAGAAGAGCAAGAGCCAAAATACTGAAAATCTGTGATCAATTGTATTTTCATATAAAAATTGATTTTCTTAGGATTTTTGTATGGAAAACTTTAAATGCATTTTTCTTGGAAACTAGAAGAGCTAGAGCAAAAATACCGAAAATCTGTGATCACTTGTATTTTCATATAAAAATTGATTTTCTTAGGATTTTTGTATGGAAAACTTTAAATGCGTTTTTCTTGGAAACTAGAAGAGCTAGAGCCAAAATACCGAAAATCTGTGATCACTTGTATTTTCATATAAAAATTGATTTTCTTAGGATTTTTGTATGGAAAACTTTAAATGCATTTTTCTTGGAAATTAGAAGAGCTAGAGCCAAAATACCGAAAATCTGTGATCACTTGTATTTTCATATAAAAATTGATTTTCTTAGGATTTTTGTATGGAAAACTTTAAATGCATTTTTCTTGGAAACTAGAAGAGCTAGAGCAAAAATACCGAAAATCTGTGATCACTTGTAGTTTCATATAAAAATTGATTTTCTTAGGATTTTTGTATGGAAAACTTTAAATGCGTTTTTCTTGGAAACTAGAAGAGCAAGAGCCAAAATACTGAAAATCTGTGATCACTTGTATTTTCATATAAAAATTGATTTTCTTAGGATTTTTGTATGGAAAACTTTAAATGCATTTTTCTTGGAAACTAGAAGAGCTAGAGCCAAAATACCGAAAATCTGTGATCACTTGTATTTTCATATAAAAATTGATTTTCTTAGGATTTTTGTATGGAAAACTTTAAATGCGTTTTTCTTGGAAACTAGAAGAGCTAGAGCAAAAATACCGAAAATCTATGATCACTTGTATTTTCATATACAAATTGATTTTCTTAGGATTTTTGTATGGAAAACTTTAAATGCAATTTTCTTGGAAACTAGAAGAGCTAGAGCCAAAATACCGAAAATCTGTAATCACATGTACATATATTTATATAAAAATTGATTTTCTTAGGATTTTTGTATGGAAAACTTTAAATGCGTTTTTCTTGGAAACTAGAAGAGCTAGAGCCAAAATACCGAAAATCTGTGATCACTTGTATTTTCATATAAAAATTGATTTTCTTAGGATTTTTGTATGGAAAACTTTAAATGCGTTTTTCTTGGAAACTAGAAGAGCTAGAGCCAAAATACCGAAAATCTATGATCACTTGTATTTTCATATACAAATTGATTTTCTTAGGATTTTTGTATGGAAAACTTTAAATGCATTTTTCTTGGAAACTAGAAGAGCTAGAGCCAAAATACCGAAAATCTGTGATCACTTGTATTTTCATATAAAAATTGATTTTCTTAGGATTTTTGTATGGAAAACTTTAAATGCGTTTTTCTTGGAAACTAGAAGAGCTAGAGCAAAAATACCGAAAATCTATGATCACTTGTATTTTCATATACAAATTGATTTTCTTAGGATTTTTGTATGGAAAACTTTAAATGCATTTTTCTTGGAAACTAGAAGAGCTAGAGCCAAAATACCGAAAATCTGTGATCACATGTACATATATTTATATAAAAATTGATTTTCTTAGGATTTTTGTATGGAAAACTTTAAATGCGTTTTTCTTGGAAACTAGAAGAGCTAGAGCCAAAATACCGAAAATCTGTGATCACATGTACATATATTTATATAAAAATTGATTTTCTTAGGATTTTTGTATGGAAAACTTTAAATGCATTTTTCTTGGAAACTAGAGAGCTAGAGCCAAAATACCGAAAATCTGTGATCACATGTACATATATTTATATAAAAATTGATTTTCTTAGGATTTTTGTATGGAAAACTTTAAATGCGTTTTTCTTGGAAACTAGAAGAGCTAGAGCAAAAATACCGAAAATCTATGATCACTTGTATTTTCATATACAAATTGATTTTCTTAGGATTTTTGTATGGAAAACTTTAAATGCATTTTTCTTGGAAACTAGAAGAGCAAGAGCCAAAATACCGAAAATCTGTGATCACTTGTATTTTCATATAAAAATTGATTTTCTTAGGATTTTTGTATGGAAAACTTTAAATGCGTTTTTCTTGGAAACTAGAAGAGCTAGAGCCAAAATACCGAAAATCTGTGATCACATGTACATATATTTATATAAAAATTGATTTTCTTAGGATATTTGTAGGGAAAACTTTAAATGCGTTTTTCTTGGAAACTAGAAGAGCTAGAGCAAAAATACCGAAAATCTATGATCACTTGTATTTTCATATACAAATTGATTTTCTTAGGATTTTTGTATGGAAAACTTTAAATGCATTTTTCTTGGAAACTAGAAGAGCTAGAGCAAAAATTCCGAAAATCTGTGATCACTTGTATTTTCATATAAAAATTGATTTTCTTAGGATTTTTGTATGGAAAACTTTAAATGCGTTTTTCTTGGAAACTAGAAGAGCTAGAGCCAAAATACCGAAAATCTGTGATCACTTGTATTTTCATATACAAATTGATTTTCTTAGGATTTTTGTATGGAAAACTTTAAATGCGTTTTTCTTGGAAACTAGAAGAGCTAGAGCAAAAATACCGAAAATCTGTGATCACTTGTATTTTCATATAAAAATTGATTTTCTTAGGATTTTTGTATGGAAAACTTTAAATGCGTTTTTCTTGGAAACTAGAAGAGCTAGAGCCAAAATACTGAAAATCTGTGATCACATGTATATTTATATAAAAATTGATTTTCTTAGGATTTTTGTATGGAAAACTTTAAATGCATTTTTCTTGGAAACTAGAAGAACTAGAGCCAAAATACCGAAAATCTGTGATCACATGTATATTTATATAAAAATTGATTTTCTTAGGATTTTTGTATGGAAAACTTTAAATGCGTTTTTCTTGGAAACTAGAAGAGCTAGAGCCAAAATACCGACAATCTGTGATCACTTGTATTTTCATATACAAATTGATTTTCTTAGGATTTTTGTATGGAAAACTTTAAATGCATTTTTCTTGGAAACTAGAAGAGCTAGAGCAAAAATACCGAAAATCTGTGATCACTTGTATTTTCATATAAAAATTGATTTTCTTAGGATTTTTGTATGGAAAACTTTAAATGCGTTTTTCTTGGAAACTAGAAGAGCTAGAGCCAAAATACTGAAAATCTGTGATCACATGTATATTTATATAAAAATTGATTTTCTTAGGATTTTTGTATGGAAAACTTTAAATGCGTTTTTCTTGGAAACTAGAAGAGCTAGAGCCAAAATACCGAAAATCTGTGATCACATGTATATTTATATAAAAATTGATTTTCTTAGGATTTTTGTATGGAAAACTTTAAATGCATTTTTCTTGGAAACTAGAAGAGCTAGAGCCAAAATACCGAAAATCTGTGATCACATGTATTATTATATAAAAATTGATTTTCTTAGGATTTTTGTATGGAAAACTTTAAATGCGTTTTTCTTGGAAACTAGAAGAGCTAGAGCCAAAATACCGAAAATCTGTGATCACATGTATATTTATATAAAAATTGATTTTCTTAGGATTTTTGTATGGAAAACTTTAAATTCGTTTTTCTTAGAAACTAGAAGAGCTAGAGCCAAAATACCGAAAATCTGTGATCACATGTACATTTATATAAAAATTGATTTTCTTAGGATTTTTGTATGGAAAACTTTAAATGCGTTTTTCTTGGAAACTAGAAGAGCTAGAGCAAAAATACCGAAAATCTATGATCACTTGTATTTTCATATACAAATTGATTTTCTTAGGATTTTTGTATGGAAAACTTTAAATGCATTTTTCTTGGAAACTAGAAGAACTAGAGCCAAAATACCGAAAATCTGTGATCACATGTATATTTATATAAAAATTGATTTTCTTAGGATTTTTGTATGGAAAACTTTAAATGCGTTTTTCTTGGAAACTAGAAGAGCTAGAGCCAAAATACCGACAATCTGTGATCACTTGTATTTTCCTATACAAATTGATTTTCTTAGGATTTTTGTATGGAAAACTTTAAATGCATTTTTCTTGGAAACTAGAAGAGCTAGAGCAAAAATACCGAAAATCTGTGATCACTTGTATTTTCATATACAAATTGATTTTCTTAGGATTTTTGTATGGAAAACTTTAAATGCATTTTTCTTGGAAACTAGAAGAGCTAGAGCAAAAATACCGAAAATCTGTGATCACTTGTGTTTTCATATAAAAATTGATTTTCTTAGGATTTTTGTATGGAAAACTTTAAATGCGTTTTTCTTGGAAACTAGAAGAGCTAGAGCCAAAATACCGAAAATCTATGATCACTTGTATTTTCATATACAAATTGATTTTCTTAGGATTTTTGTATGGAAAACTTAAAATGCATTTTTCTTGGAAACTAGAAGAGCTAGAGCCAAAATACCGAAAATCTGTGATCACTTGTATTTTCATATACAAATTGATTTTCTTAGGATTTTTGTATGGAAAACTTTAAATGCGTTTTTCTTGGAAACTAGAAGAGCTAGAGCAAAAATACCGAAAATCTGTGATCACTTGTATTTTCATATAAAAATTGATTTTCTTAGGATTTTTGTATGGAAAACTTTAAATGCGTTTTTCTTGGAAACTAGAAGAGCTAGAGCCAAAATACTGAAAATCTGTGATCACATGTATATTTATATAAAAATTGATTTTCTTAGGATTTTTGTATGGAAAACTTTAAATGCATTTTTCTTGGAAACTAGAAGAGCTAGAGCAAAAATACCGAAAATCTATGATCACTTGTATTTTCATATACAAATTGATTTTCTTAGGATTTTTGTATGGAAAACTTTAAATGCATTTTTCTTGGAAACTAGAAGAACTAGAGCCAAAATACCGAAAATCTGTGATCACATGTATATTTATATAAAAATTGATTTTCTTAGGATTTTTGTATGGAAAACTTTAAATGCGTTTTTCTTGGAAACTAGAAGAGCTAGAGCCAAAATACCGACAATCTGTGATCACTTGTATTTTCATATACAAATTGATTTTCTTAGGATTTTTGTATGGAAAACTTTAAATGCATTTTTCTTGGAAACTAGAAGAGCTAGAGCAAAAATACCGAAAATCTGTGATCACTTGTATTTTCATATAAAAATTGATTTTCTTAGGATTTTTGTATGGAAAACTTTAAATGCGTTTTTCTTGGAAACTAGAAGAGCTAGAGCCAAAATACTGAAAATCTGTGATCACATGTATATTTATATAAAAATTGATTTTCTTAGGATTTTTGTATGGAAAACTTTAAATGCGTTTTTCTTGGAAACTAGAAGAGCTAGAGCCAAAATACCGAAAATCTGTGATCACATGTATATATATATAAAAATTGATTTTCTTAGGATTTTTGTATGGAAAACTTAAAATGCATTTTTCTTGGAAACTAGAAGAGCTAGAGCCAAAATACCGAAAATCTGTGATCACATGTATTATTATATAAAAATTGATTTTCTTAGGATTTTTGTATGGAAAACTTTAAATGCGTTTTTCTTGGAAACTAGAAGAGCTAGAGCCAAAATACCGAAAATCTGTGATCACATGTATATTTATATAAAAATTGATTTTCTTAGGATTTTTGTATGGAAAACTTTAAATTCGTTTTTCTTAGAAACTAGAAGAGCTAGAGCCAAAATACCGAAAATCTGTGATCACATGTACATTTATATAAAAATTGATTTTCTTAGGATTTTTGTATGGAAAACTTTAAATGCGTTTTTCTTGGAAACTAGAAGAGCTAGAGCAAAAATACCGAAAATCTATGATCACTTGTATTTTCATATACAAATTGATTTTCTTAGGATTTTTGTATGGAAAACTTTAAATGCATTTTTCTTGGAAACTAGAAGAACTAGAGCCAAAATACCGAAAATCTGTGATCACATGTATATTTATATAAAAATTGATTTTCTTAGGATTTTTGTATGGAAAACTTTAAATGCGTTTTTCTTGGAAACTAGAAGAGCTAGAGCCAAAATACCGACAATCTGTGATCACTTGTATTTTCATATACAAATTGATTTTCTTAGGATTTTTGTATGGAAAACTTTAAATGCATTTTTCTTGGAAACTAGAAGAGCTAGAGCAAAAATACCGAAAATCTGTGATCACTTGTATTTTTATATACAAATTGATTTTCTTAGGATTTTTGTATGGAAAACTTTAAATGCATTTTTCTTGGAAACTAGAAGAGCTAGAGCAAAAATACCGAAAATCTGTGATCACTTGTGTTTTCATATAAAAATTGATTTTCTTAGGATTTTTGTATGGAAAACTTTAAATGCGTTTTTCTTGGAAACTAGAAGAGCTAGAGCCAAAATACCGAAAATCTATGATCACTTGTATTTTCATATACAAATTGATTTTCTTAGGATTTTTGTATGGAAAACTTTAAATGCATTTTTCTTGGAAACTAGAAGAGCTAGAGCCAAAATACCGAAAATCTGTGATCACATGTATATTTATATAAAAATTGATTTTCTTAGGATTTTTGTATGGAAAACTTTAAATGCGTTTTTCTTGGAAACTAGAAGAGCTAGAGCCAAAATACCGAAAATCTGTGATCACTTGTATTTTCATATACAAATTGATTTTCTTAGGATTTTTGTATGGAAAACTTTAAATGCATTTTTCTTGGAAACTAGAAGAGCTAGAGCAAAAATACCGAAAATCTGTGATCACTTGTATTTTCATATAAAAATTGATTTTCTTAGGATTTTTGTATGGAAAACTTTAAATGCGTTTTTCTTGGAAACTAGAAGAGCTAGAGCCAAAATACTGAAAATCTGTGATCACATGTATATTTATATAAAAATTGATTTTCTTAGGATTTTTGTATGGAAAACTTTAAATGCGTTTTTCTTGGAAACTAGAAGAGCTAGAGCCAAAATACCGAAAATCTGTGATCACATGTACATATATTTATATAAAAATTGATTTTCTTAGGATTTTTGTATGGAAAACTTTAAATGCATTTTTCTTGGAAACTAGAAGAGCTAGAGCCAAAATACCGAAAATCTATGATCACTTGTATTTTCATATAAAAATTGATTTTCTTAGGATTTTTGTATGGAAAACTTTAAATGCGTTTTTCTTGGAAACTAGAAGAGCTAGAGCAAAAATACCGAAAATCTATGATCACTTGTATTTTCATATACAAATTGATTTTCTTAGGATTTTTGTATGGAAAACTTTAAATGCATTTTTCTTGGAAACTAGAAGAGCTAGAGCCAAAATACCGAAAATCTGTGATCACATGTATATTTATATAAAAATTGATTTTCTTAGGATTTTTGTATGGAAAACTTTAAATGCGGTTTTCTTGGAAACTAGAAGAGCTAGAGCCAAAATACCGAAAATCTGTGATCACATGTACATATATTTATATAAAAATTGATTTTCTTAGGATTTTTGTATGGAAAACTTTAAATGCATTTTTCTTGGAAACTAGAAGAGCTAGAGCCAAAATACCGAAAATCTGTGATCACTTGTATTTTCATATAAAAATTGATTTTCTTAGGATTTTTGTATGGAAAACTTTAAATGCGTTTTTCTTGGAAACTAGAAGAGCTAGAGCCAAAATACCGAAAATCTGTGATCACTTGTATTTTCATATAAAAATTGATTTTCTTAGGTTTTTTGTATGGAAAACTTTAAATGCGTTTTTCTTGGAAACTAGAAGAGCTAGAGCAAAAATACCGAAAATCTATGATCACTTGTATTTTCATATACAAATTGATTTTCTTATGATTTTTGTATGGAAAACTTTAAATGCATTTTTCTTGGAAACTAGAAGAGCTAGAGCCAAAATACCGAAAATCTGTGATCACATGTATATTTATATAAAAATTGATTTTCTTAGGATTTTTGTATGGAAAACTTTAAATGCGTTTTTCTTGGAAACTAGAAGAGCTAGAGCCAAAATATTGAAAATCTGTGATCACTTGTATTTTCATATACAAATTGATTTTCTTAGGATTTTTGTATGGAAAACTTTAAATGCGTTTTTCTTGGAAACTAGAAGAGCTAGAGCCAAAATACCGAAAATCTGTGATCACATGTATATTTATATAAAAATTGATTTTCTTAGGATTTTTGTATGGAAAACTTTAAATGCGTTTTTCTTGGAAACTAGAAGAGCTAGAGCCAAAATACCGAAAATCTGTGATCACTTGTATTTTCATATACAAATTGATTTTCTTAGGATTTTTGTATGAAAAACTTTAAATGCGTTTTTCTTTGGAAACTAGAAGAGCTAGAGCCAAAATATCGAAAATCTGTGATCACTTGTATTTTCATATACAAATTGATTTTCTTAGGATTTTTGTATGAAAAACTTTAAATGCGTTTTTCTTGGAAACTAGAAGAGCTAGAGCCAAAATACCGAAAATCTGTGATCACATGTATTTTCATATACAAATTGATTTTCTTAGGATTTTTGTATGGAAAACTTTAAATGCGTTTTTCTTGGAAACTAGAAGAGCTAGAGCCAAAATACCGAAAATCTGTGATCACATGTATATTTATATAAAAATTGATTTTCTTAGGATTTTTGTATGGAAAACTTTAAATGCTTTTTTCTTGGAAACTAGAAGAGCTAGAGCCAAAATACCGAAAATCTGTGATCACTTGTATTTTCATATAAAAATTGATTTTCTTAGGATTTTTGTATGGAAAACTTTAAATGCGTTTTTCTTGGAAACTAGAAGAGCTAGAGCCAAAATACCGAAAATCTGTGATCACATGTAGATTTATATAAAAATTGATTTTCTTAGGATTTTTGTATGGAAAACTTTAAATGCGTTTTTCTTGGAAACTAGAAGAGCTAGAGCCAAAATCCGAAAATCTATGATCACTTGTATTTTCATATAAAAATTGATTTTCTTAGGATTTTTGTATGGAAAACTTTAAATGCATTTTTCTTGGAAACTAGAAGAGCTAGAGCAAAAATACCGAAAATCTGTGATCACTTGTATTTTCATATAAAAATTGATTTTCTTAGGATTTTTGTATGGAAAACTTTAAATGCGTTTTTCTTGGAAACTAGAAGAGCTAGAGCCAAAAATACCGAAAATCTGTGATCACTTGTATTTTCATATAAAAAATTGATTTTCTTAGAATTTTTGTATGGAAAACTTTAAATGCATTTTTCTTGGAAACTAGAAGAGCTAGAGCCAAAATACCGAAAATCTGTGATCACTTGTATTTTCATATAAAAATTGATTTTCTTAGGATTTTAGTATGGAAAACTTTAAATGCATTTTTCTTGGAAACTAGAAGAGCTAGAGCCAAAATACCGAAAATCTGTGATCACATGTATATTTATATAAAAATTGATATTCTTAGGATTTTTGTATGGAAAACTTTAAATGCGTTTTTCTTGGAAACTAGAAGAGCTAGAGCAAAAATACCGAAAATCTATGATCACTTGTATTTTCATATAAAAATTGATTTTCTTAGGATTTTTGTATGGAAAACTTTAAATGCATTTTTCTTGGAAACTAGAAGAGCTTAGAGCAAAAATACCGAAAATCTGTGATCACTTGTATTTTCATATAAAAATTGATTTTCTTAGGATTTTTGTATGGAAAACTTTAAATGCGTTTTTCTTGGAAACTAGAAGAGCTAGAGCAAAAATACCGAAAATCTGTGATCACTTGTATTTTCATATAAAAATTGATTTTCTTAGGATTTTTGTATGGAAAACTTTAAATGCGTTTTTCTTGGAAAACTAGAAGAGCTAGAGCAAAAATACCGAAAATCTATGATCACTTGTATTTTCATATAAAAATTGATTTTCTTAGGATTTTTGTATGGAAAACTTTAAATGCATTTTTCTTGGAAACTAGAAGAGCTAGAGCCAAAATACCGAAAATCTGTGATCACTTGTATTTTCATATAAAAATTGATTTTCTTAGGATTTTTGTATGGAAAACTTTAAATGCATTTTTCTTGGAAACTAGAAGAGCTAGAGCAAAAATACCGAAATCTGTGATCACTTGTATTTTCATATAAAAATTGATTTTCTTAGGATTTTTGTATGGAAAACTTTAAATGCATTTTTCTTGGAAACTAGAAGAGCTAGAGCCAAAATACCGAAAATCTGTGATCACTTGTATTTTCATATAAAAATTGATTTTCTTAGGATTCTTTGTATGGAAAACTTTAAATGCATTTTTCTTGGAAACTAGAAGAGCTAGAGCCAAAATACCGAAAATCTTGTGATCACTTGTATTTTTCATATAAAAATTGATTTTCTTAGGATTTTTGTATGGAAAACTTTAAATGCATTTTTCTTGGAAACTAGAAGAGCTAGAGCAAAAATACCGAAAATCTGTGATCACTTGTATTTTCATATAAAAATTGATTTTCTTAGGATTTTTGTATGGAAAACTTTAAATGCGTTTTTCTTGGAAACTAGAAGAGCTAGAGCAAAAATACCGAAAATCTATGATCACTTGTATTTTCATATAAAAATTGATTTTCTTAGGATTTTTGTATGGAAAACTTTAAATGCATTTTTTCTTGGAAACTAGAAGAGCTAGAGCCAAAATACCGAAAATCTGTGATCACTTGTATTTTCATATAAAAATTGATTTTCTTAGGATTTTTGTATGGAAAACTTTAAATGCGTTTTTCTTGGAAACTAGAAGAGCTAGAGCAAAAATACCGAAAATCTATGATCACTTGTATTTTCATATAAAAATTGATTTTCTTAGGATTTTTGTATGGAAAACTTTAAATGCGTTTTTCTTGGAAACTAGAAACTAGAAGAGCTAGAGCAAAAATACCGAAAATCTGTGATCACTTGTATTTTCATATAAAAATTGATTTTCTTAGGATTTTTGTATGGAAAACTTTAAATGCGTTTTTCTTGGAAACTAGAAGAGCTAGAGCAAAAATACCGAAAATCTGTGATCACTTGTATTTTCATATAAAAATTGATTTTCTTAGGATTTTTGTATGGAAAACTTTAAATGCGTTTTTCTTGGAAACTAGAAGAGCTAGAGCAAAAATACCGAAAATCTATGATCACTTGTATTTTCATATAAAAATTGATTTTCTTAGGATTTTTGTATGGAAAACTTTAAATGCGTTTTTCTTGGAAACTAGAAGAGCTAGAGCAAAAATACCGAAAATCTGTGATCACTTGTATTTTCATATAAAAATTGATTTTCTTAGGATTTTTGTATGGAAAACTTTAAATGCGTTTTTCTTGGAAACTAGAAGAGCTAGAGCAAAAATACCGAAAATCTGTGATCACTTGTATTTTCATATAAAAATTGATTTTCTTAGGATTTTTGTATGGAAAACTTTAAATGCATTTTTCTTGGAAACTAGAAGAGCTAGAGCCAAAATACCGAAAATCTGTGATCACTTGTATTTTCATATAAAAATTGATTTTCTTAGGATTTTTGTATGGAAAACTTTAAATGCATTTTTCTTGGAAACTAGAAGAGCTAGAGCAAAAATACCGAAAATCTGTGATCACTTGTATTTTCATATAAAAATTGATTTTCTTAGGATTTTTGTATGGAAAACTTTAAATGCATTTTTCTTGGAAACTAGAAGAGCTAGAGCCAAAATACCGAAAATCTGTGATCACTTGTATTTTCATATAAAAATTGATTTTCTTAGGATTTTTGTATGGAAAACTTTAAATGCATTTTTCTTGGAAACTAGAAGAGCTAGAGCCAAAATACCGAAAATCTGTGATCACTTGTATTTTCATATAAAAATTGATTTTCTTAGGATTTTTGTATGGAAAACTTTAAATGCGTTTTTCTTGGAAACTAGAAGAGCTAGAGCAAAAATACCGAAAATCTGTGATCACTTGTATTTTCATATAAAAATTGATTTTCTTAGGATTTTTGTATGGAAAACTTTAAATGCGTTTTTCTTGGAAACTAGAAGAGCTAGAGCAAAAATACCGAATATCTATGATCACTTGTATTTTCATATAAAAATTGATTTTCTTAGGATTTTTGTATGGAAAACTTTAAATGCATTTTTCTTGGAAACTAGAAGAGCTAGAGCCAAAATACCGAAAATCTGTGATCACTTGTATTTTCATATAAAAATTGATTTTCTTAGAATTTTTGTATGAAAAACTTTAAATGCATTTTTCTTGGAAACTAGAAGAGCTAGAGCCAAAATACCGAAAATCTGTGATCACTTGTATTTTCATATAAAAATTGATTTTCTTAGAATTTTTGTATGGAAAACTTTAAATGCATTTTTCTTGGAAACTAGAAGAGCTAGAGCCAAAATACCGAAAATCTGTGATCACTTGTATTTTCATATACAAATTGATTTTCTTAGGATTTTTGTATGGAAAACTTTAAATGCGTTTTTCTTGGAAACTAGAAGAGCTAGAGCCAAAATACCGAAAATCTGTGAACACTTGTATTTTCATATAAAAATTGATTTTCTTAGGATTTTTGTATGGAAAACTTTAAATGAGTTTTTCTTGGAAACTAGAAGAGCTAGAGCCAAAATAACGAAAATCTGTGATCACTTGTATTTTCATATAAAAATTGATTTTCTTAGGATTTTTGTATGGAAAACTTTAAATGCGTTTTTCTTGGAAACTAGAAGAGCTAGAGCAAAAATAACGAAAATCTGTGATCACTTGTATTTTCATATAAAAATTGATTTTCTTAGGATTTTTGTATGGAAAACTTTAAATGCGTTTTTCTTGGAAACTAGAAGAGCTAGAGCAAAAATAACGAAAATCTGTGATCACTTGTATTTTCATATAAAAATTGATTTTCTTAGGATTTTTGTATGGAAAACTTTAAATGCGTTTTTCTTGGAAACTAGAAGAGCTAGAGCAAAAATAACGAAAATCTGTGATCACTTGTATTTTCATATAAAAATTGATTTTCTTAGGATTTTTGTATGGAAAACTTTAAATGCGTTTTTCTTGGAAACTAGAAGAGCTAGAGCAAAAATACCGAAAATCTGTGATCACTTGTATTTTCATATACAAATTGATTTTCTTAGGATTTTTGTATGGAAAACTTTAAATGCGTTTTTCTTGGAAACTAGAAGAGCTAGAGCCAAAATACCGAAAATCTGTGATCACTTGTATTTTCATATAAAAATTGATTTTCTTAGGATTTTTGTATGGAAAACTTTAAATGCGTTTTTCTTGGAAACTAGAAGAGCTAGAGCAAAAATAACGAAAATCTGTGATCACTTGTATTTTCATATAAAAATTGATTTTCTTAGGATTTTTGTATGGAAAACTTTAAATGCGTTTTTCTTGGAAACTAGAAGAGCTAGAGCAAAAATAACGAAAATCTGTGATCACTTGTATTTTCATATAAAAATTGATTTTCTTAGGATTTTTGTATGGAAAACTTTAAATGCGTTTTTCTTGGAAACTAGAAGAGCTAGAGCAAAAATAACGAAAATCTGTGATCACTTGTATTTTCATATAAAAATTGATTTTCTTAGGATTTTTGTATGGAAAACTTTAAATGCGTTTTTCTTGGAAACTAGAAGAGCTAGAGCCAAAATACCGAAAATCTGTGATCACTTGTATTTTCATATAAAAATTGATTTTCTTAGGAATTTTGTATGGAAAACTTTCAATGCGTTTTTCTTGGAAACTAGAAGAGCTAGAGCCAAAATACCGAAAATCTGTGATCACTTGTATTTTCATATAAAAATTGATTTTCTTAGGAATTTTGTATGGAAAACTTTAAATGCGTTTTTCTTGGAAACTAGAAGAGCTAGAGCAAAAATAACGAAAATCTGTGATCACTTGTATTTTCATATAAAAATTGATTTTCTTAGGATTTTTGTATGGACAACTTTAAATGCGTTTTTCTTGGAAACTAGAAGAGCTAGAGCCAAAATACCGAAAATCTGTGATCACTTGTATTTTCATATACAAATTGATTTTCTAAGGATTTTTGTATGGACAACTTTAAATGCGTTTTTCTTGGAAACTAGAAGAGCTAGAGCCAAAATACCGAAAATCTGTGATCAGTTGTATTTTCATATACAAATTGATTTTCTTAGGATTTTTGTATGGAAAACTTTAAATGCGTTTTTCTTGGAAACTAGAAGAGCTAGAGCCAAAATACCGAAAATCTGTGATCACTTGTATTTTCATATAAAAATTGATTTTCTTAGGATTTTTGTATGGAAAACTTTAAATGCGTTTTTCTTGGAAACTAGAAGAGCTAGAGCCAAAATACCGAAAATCTGTGATCACTTGTATTTTCATATAAAAATTGATTTTCTTAGGATTTTTGTATGGAAAACTTTGAATGCGTTTTTCTTGGAAACTAGAAGAGCTAGAGCCAAAATACCGAAAATCTGTGATCATTTGTATTTTCATATAAATATTGATTTTCTTAGGATTTTTGTATGGAAAACTTTAAATGCGTTTTTCTTGGAAACTAGAAGAGCTAGAGCCAAAATACCGAAAATCTGTGATCACTTGTGTTTTCATATAAAAATTGATTTTCTAAGGATTTTTGTATGGAAAACTTTAAATGCGTTTTTCTTGGAAACTAGAAGAGCTAGAGCCAAAATACCGAAAATCTGTGATCACTTGTGTTTTCATATAAAAATTGATTTTCTTAGGATTTTTGTATGGAAAACTTTAAATGCGTTTTTCTTGGAAACTAGAAGAGCTAGAGCCAAAATACCGAAAATCTATGATCACTTGTATTTTCATATACAAATTGATTTTCTTAGGATTTTTGTATGGAAAACTTTAAATGCGTTTTTCTTGGAAACTAGAAGAGCTAGAGCAAAAATACCGAAAATCTGTGATCACTTGTATTTTCATATAAAAATTGATTTTCTTAGGATTTTTGTATGGAAAACTTTAAATGCGTTTTTCTTGGAAACTAGAAGAGCTAGAGCAAAAATACCGAAAATCTGTGATCACTTGTATTTTCATATAAAAATTGATTTTCTTAGGATTTTTGTATGGAAAACTTTAAATGCGTTTTTCTTGGAAACTAGAAGAGCTAGAGCAAAAATACCGAAAATCTGTGATCACTTGTATTTTCATATAAAAATTGATTTTCTTAGGATTTTTGTATGGAAAACTTTAAATGCGTTTTTCTTGGAAACTAGAAGAGCTAGAGCAAAAATACCGAAAATCTGTGATCACTTGTATTTTCATATAAAAATTGATTTTCTTAGGATTTTTGTATGGAAAACTTTAAATGCGTTTTTCTTGGAAACTAGAAGAGCTAGAGCCAAAATACCGAAAATCTATGATCACTTGTATTTTCATATACAAATTGATTTTCTTAGGATTTTTGTATGGAAAACTTTAAATGCGTTTTTCTTGGAAACTAGAAGAGCTAGAGCAAAAATACCGAAAATCTGTGATCACTTGTATTTTCATATACAAATTGATTTTCTTAGGATTTTTGTATGGAAAACTTTAAATGCGTTTTTCTTGGAAACTAGAAGAGCTAGAGCAAAAATACCGAAAATCTGTGATCACTTGTATTTTCATATAAAAATTGATTTTCTTAGGATTTTTGTATGGAAAACTTTAAATGCGTTTTTCTTGGAAACTAGAAGAGCTAGAGCAAAAATACCGAAAATCTGTGATCACTTGTATTTTCATATAAAAATTGATTTTCTTAGGATTTTTGTATGGAAAACTTTAAATGCGTTTTTCTTGGAAACTAGAAGAGCTAGAGCAAAAATACCGAAAATCTGTGATCACTTGTATTTTCATATAAAAATTGATTTTCTTAGGATTTTTGTATGGAAAACTTTAAATGCGTTTTTCTTGGAAACTAGAAGAGCTAGAGCCAAAATACCGAAAATCTGTGATCACTTGTATTTTCATATAAAAATTGATTTTCTTAGGATTTTTGTATGGAAAACTTAAAATGCATTTTTCTTGGAAACTAGAAGAGCTAGATAGAGCCAAAATACCGAAAATCTGTGATCACTTGTATTTTCATATACAAATTGATTTTCTTAGGATTTTTGTATGGAAAACTTTAAATGCGTTTTTCTTGGAAACTAGAAGAGCTAGAGCAAAAATACCGAAAATCTGTGATCACTTGTATTTTCATATAAAAATTGATTTTCTTAGGATTTTTGTATGGAAAACTTTAAATGCGTTTTTCTTGGAAACTAGAAGAGCTAGAGCAAAAATACCGAAAATCTGTGATCACTTGTATTTTCATATAAAAATTGATTTTCTTAGGATTTTTGTATGGAAAACTTTAAATGCGTTTTTCTTGGAAACTAGAAGAGCTAGAGCAAAAATACCGAAAATCTGTGATCACTTGTATTTTCATATAAAAATTGATTTTCTTAGGATTTTTGTATGGAAAACTTTAAATGCGTTTTTCTTGGAAACTAGAAGAGCTAGAGCAAAAATACCGAAAATCTGTGATCACTTGTATTTTCATATAAAAATTGATTTTCTTAGGATTTTTGTATGGAAAACTTAAAATGCATTTTTCTTGGAAACTAGAAGAGCTAGAGCCAAAATACCGAAAATCTGTGATCACTTGTATTTTCATATAAAAATTGATTTTCTTAGGATTTTTGTATGGAAAACTTTAAATGCGTTTTTCTTGGAAACTAGAAGAGCTAGAGCCAAAATACCGAAAATCTGTGATCACTTGTATTTTCATATAAAAATTGATTTTCTTAGGATTTTTGTATGGAAAACTTTAAATGCGTTTTTCTTGGAAACTAGAAGAGCTAGAGCCAAAATACCGAAAATCTGTGATCACTTGTATTTTCATATAAATATTGATTTTCTTAGGATTTTTGTATGGAAAACTTTAAATGCGTTTTTCTTGGAAACTAGAAGAGCTAGAGCCAAAATACCGAAAATCTGTGATCACTTGTATTTTCATATAAATATTGATTTTCTAAGGATTTTTGTATGGAAAACTTTAAATGCGTTTTTCTTGGAAACTAGAAGAGCTAGAGCCAAAATACCGAAAATCTGTGATCACTTGTATTTTCATATAAAAATTGATTTTCTAAGGATTTTTGTATGGAAAACTTTAAATGCGTTTTTCTTGGAAACTAGAAGAGCTAGAGCCAAAATACCGAAAATCTATGATCACTTGTATTTTCATATACAAATTGATTTTCTTAGGATTTTTGTATGGAAAACTTTAAATGCGTTTTTCTTGGAAACTAGAAGAGCTAGAGCAAAAATACCGAAAATCTGTGATCACTTGTATTTTCATATAAAAATTGATTTTCTTAGGATTTTTGTATGGAAAACTTTAAATGCGTTTTTCTTGGAAACTAGAAGAGCTAGAGCAAAAATACCGAAAATCTGTGATCACTTGTATTTTCATATAAAAATTGATTTTCTTAGGATTTTTGTATGGAAAACTTTAAATGCGTTTTTCTTGGAAACTAGAAGAGCTAGAGCAAAAATACCGAAAATCTGTGATCACTTGTATTTTCATATAAAAATTGATTTTCTTAGGATTTTTGTATGGAAAACTTTAAATGCGTTTTTCTTGGAAACTAGAAGAGCTAGAGCAAAAATACCGAAAATCTGTGATCACTTGTATTTTCATATAAAAATTGATTTTCTTAGGATTTTTGTATGGAAAACTTTAAATGCGTTTTTCTTGGAAACTAGAAGAGCTAGAGCAAAAATACCGAAAATCTGTGATCACTTGTATTTTCATATAAAAATTGATTTTCTTAGGATTTTTGTATGGAAAACTTTAAATGCGTTTTTCTTGGAAACTAGAAGAGCTAGAGCCAAAATACCGAAAATCTATGATCACTTGTATTTTCATATACAAATTGATTTTCTTAGGATTTTTGTATGGAAAACTTAAAATGCATTTTTCTTGGAAACTAGAAGAGCTAGAGCAAAAATACCGAAAATCTGTGATCACTTGTATTTTCATATACAAATTGATTTTCTTAGGATTTTTGTATGGAAAACTTTAAATGCGTTTTTCTTGGAAACTAGAAGAGCTAGAGCAAAAATACCGAAAATCTGTGATCACTTGTATTTTCATATAAAAATTGATTTTCTTAGGATTTTTGTATGGAAAACTTTAAATGCGTTTTTCTTGGAAACTAGAAGAGCTAGAGCAAAAATACCGAAAATCTGTGATCACTTGTATTTTCATATAAAAATTGATTTTCTTAGGATTTTTGTATGGAAAACTTTAAATGCGTTTTTCTTGGAAACTAGAAGAGCTAGAGCCAAAATACCGAAAATCTATGATCACTTGTATTTTCATATACAAATTGATTTTCTTAGGATTTTTGTATGGAAAACTTAAAATGCATTTTTCTTGGAAACTAGAAGAGCTAGAGCAAAAATACCGAAAATCTGTGATCACTTGTATTTTCATATACAAATTGATTTTCTTAGGATTTTTGTATGGAAAACTTTAAATGCGTTTTTCTTGGAAACTAGAAGAGCTAGAGCAAAAATACCGAAAATCTGTGATCACTTGTATTTTCATATAAAAATTGATTTTCTTAGGATTTTTGTATGGAAAACTTTAAATGCGTTTTTCTTGGAAACTAGAAGAGCTAGAGCAAAAATACCGAAAATCTGTGATCACTTGTATTTTCATATAAAAATTGATTTTCTTAGGATTTTTGTATGGAAAACTTTAAATGCGTTTTTCTTGGAAACTAGAAGAGCTAGAGCCAAAATACCGAAAATCTGTGATCACTTGTATTTTCATATAAAAATTGATTTTCTTAGGATTTTTGTATGGAAAACTTTAAATGCGTTTTTCTTGGAAACTAGAAGAGCTAGAGCCAAAATACCGAAAATCTGTGATCACTTGTATTTTCATATAAAAATTGATTTTCTTAGGATTTTTGTATGGAAAACTTTAAATGCGTTTTTCTTGGAAACTAGAAGAGCTAGAGCAAAAATACCGAAAATCTGTGATCACTTGTATTTTCATATAAAAATTGATTTTCTTAGGATTTTTGTATGGAAAACTTTAAATGCGTTTTTCTTGGAAACTAGAAGAGCTAGAGCCAAAATACCGAAAATCTATGATCACTTGTATTTTCATATACAAATTGATTTTCTTAGGATTTTTGTATGGAAAACTTAAAATGCATTTTTCTTGGAAACTAGAAGAGCTAGAGCCAAAATACCGAAAATCTGTGATCACTTGTATTTTCATATACAAATTGATTTTCTTAGGATTTTTGTATGGAAAACTTTAAATGCGTTTTTCTTGGAAACTAGAAGAGCTAGAGCAAAAATACCGAAAATCTGTGATCACTTGTATTTTCATATAAAAATTGATTTTCTTAGGATTTTTGTATGGAAAACTTTAAATGCGTTTTTCTTGGAAACTAGAAGAGCTAGAGCAAAAATACCGAAAATCTGTGATCACTTGTATTTTCATATAAAAATTGATTTTCTTAGGATTTTTGTATGGAAAACTTTAAATGCGTTTTTCTTGGAAACTAGAAGAGCTAGAGCAAAAATACCGAAAATCTGTGATCACTTGTATTTTCATATAAAAATTGATTTTCTTAGGATTTTTGTATGGAAAACTTTAAATGCGTTTTTCTTGGAAACTAGAAGAGCTAGAGCCAAAATACCGAAAATCTATGATCACTTGTATTTTCATATACAAATTGATTTTCTTAGGATTTTTGTATGGAAAACTTAAAATGCATTTTTCTTGGAAACTAGAAGAGCTAGAGCCAAAATACCGAAAATCTGTGATCACTTGTATTTTCATATACAAATTGATTTTCTTAGGATTTTTGTATGGAAAACTTTAAATGCGTTTTTCTTGGAAACTAGAAGAGCTAGAGCAAAAATACCGAAAATCTGTGATCACTTGTATTTTCATATAAAAATTGATTTTCTTAGGATTTTTGTATGGAAAACTTTAAATGCGTTTTTCTTGGAAACTAGAAGAGCTAGAGCCAAAATACTGAAAATCTGTGATCACATGTATATTTATATAAAAATTGATTTTCTTAGGATTTTTGTATGGAAAACTTTAAATGCATTTTTCTTGGAAACTAGAAGAGCTAGAGCCAAAATACCGAAAATCTGTGATCACTTGTATTTTCATATAAAAATTGATTTTCTTAGGATTTTTGTATGGAAAACTTTAAATGCGTTTTTCTTGGAAACTAGAAGAGCTAGAGCAAAAATACCGAAAATCTATGATCACTTGTATTTTCATATACAAATTGATTTTCTTAGGATTTTTGTATGGAAAACTTTAAATGCATTTTTCTTGGAAACTAGAAGAACTAGAGCCAAAATACCGAAAATCTGTGATCACATGTATATTTATATAAAAATTGATTTTCTTAGGATTTTTGTATGGAAAACTTTAAATGCGTTTTTCTTGGAAACTAGAAGAGCTAGAGCCAAAATACCGACAATCTGTGATCACTTGTATTTTCATATACAAATTGATTTTCTTAGGATTTTTGTATGGAAAACTTTAAATGCATTTTTCTTGGAAACTAGAAGAGCTAGAGCAAAAATACCGAAAATCTGTGATCACTTGTATTTTCATATAAAAATTGATTTTCTTAGGATTTTTGTATGGAAAACTTTAAATGCGTTTTTCTTGGAAACTAGAAGAGCTAGAGCCAAAATACTGAAAATCTGTGATCACATGTATATTTATATAAAAATTGATTTTCTTAGGATTTTTGTATGGAAAACTTTAAATGCGTTTTTCTTGGAAACTAGAAGAGCTAGAGCCAAAATACCGAAAATCTGTGATCACATGTATATTTATATAAAAATTGATTTTCTTAGGATTTTTGTATGGAAAACTTTGAATGCGTTTTTCTTGGAAACTAGAAGAGCTAGAGCCAAAATACGGAAATTTGTGATCACATGTACATATATTTATATAAAAATTGATTTTCTTAGGATTTTTGTATGGAAAACTTTAAATGCATTTTTCTTGGAAACTAGAAGAGCTAGAGCCAAAATACCGAAAATCTGTGATCACTTGTATTTTCATATAAAAATTGATTTTCTTAGGATTTTTGTATGGAAAACTTTAAATGCGTTTTTCTTGGAAACTAGAAGAGCTAGAGCCAAAATACCGAAAATCTGTGATCACTTGTATTTTCATATAAAAATTGATTTTCTTAGGATTTTTGTATGGAAAACTTTGAATGCGTTTTTCTTGGAAACTAGAAGAGCTAGAGCCAAAATACCGAAAATCTGTGATCATTTGTATTTTCATATAAATATTGATTTTCTTAGGATTTTTGTATGGAAAACTTTAAATGCGTTTTTCTTGGAAACTAGAAGAGCTAGAGCCAAAATACCGAAAATCTGTGATCACTTGTATTTTCATATAAAAATTGATTTTCTAAGGATTTTTGTATGGAAAACTTTAAATGCGTTTTTCTTGGAAACTAGAAGAGCTAGAGCCAAAATACCGAAAATCTGTGATCACTTGTATTTTCATATACAAATTGATTTTCTTAGGATTTTTGTATGGAAAACTTTAAATGCATTTTTCTTGGAAACTAGAAGAGCTAGAGCAAAAATACCGAAAATCTGTGATCACTTGTGTTTTCATATAAAAATTGATTTTCTTAGGATTTTTGTATGGAAAACTTTAAATGCGTTTTTCTTGGAAACTAGAAGAGCTAGAGCCAAAATACCGAAAATCTATGATCACTTGTATTTTCATATACAAATTGATTTTCTTAGGATTTTTGTATGGAAAACTTAAAATGCATTTTTCTTGGAAACTAGAAGAGCTAGAGCCAAAATACCGAAAATCTGTGATCACTTGTATTTTCATATACAAATTGATTTTCTTAGGATTTTTGTATGGAAAACTTTAAATGCGTTTTTCTTGGAAACTAGAAGAGCTAGAGCAAAAATACCGAAAATCTGTGATCACTTGTATTTTCATATAAAAATTGATTTTCTTAGGATTTTTGTATGGAAAACTTTAAATGCGTTTTTCTTGGAAACTAGAAGAGCTAGAGCCAAAATACTGAAAATCTGTGATCACATGTATATTTATATAAAAATTGATTTTCTTAGGATTTTTGTATGGAAAACTTTAAATGCATTTTTCTTGGAAACTAGAAGAGCTAGAGCCAAAATACCGAAAATCTGTGATCACTTGTATTTTCATATAAAAATTGATTTTCTTAGGATTTTTGTATGGAAAACTTTAAATGCGTTTTTCTTGGAAACTAGAAGAGCTAGAGCAAAAATACCGAAAATCTATGATCACTTGTATTTTCATATACAAATTGATTTTCTTAGGATTTTTGTATGGAAAACTTTAAATGCATTTTTCTTGGAAACTAGAAGAACTAGAGCCAAAATACCGAAAATCTGTGATCACATGTATATTTATATAAAAATTGATTTTCTTAGGATTTTTGTATGGAAAACTTTAAATGCGTTTTTCTTGGAAACTAGAAGAGCTAGAGCCAAAATACCGACAATCTGTGATCACTTGTATTTTCATATACAAATTGATTTTCTTAGGATTTTTGTATGGAAAACTTTAAATGCATTTTTCTTGGAAACTAGAAGAGCTAGAGCAAAAATACCGAAAATCTGTGATCACTTGTATTTTCATATAAAAATTGATTTTCTTAGGATTTTTGTATGGAAAACTTTAAATGCGTTTTTCTTGGAAACTAGAAGAGCTAGAGCCAAAATACTGAAAATCTGTGATCACATGTATATTTATATAAAAATTGATTTTCTTAGGATTTTTGTATGGAAAACTTTAAATGCGTTTTTCTTGGAAACTAGAAGAGCTAGAGCCAAAATACCGAAAATCTGTGATCACATGTATATTTATATAAAAATTGATTTTCTTAGGATTTTTGTATGGAAAACTTTAAATGCATTTTTCTTGGAAACTAGAAGAGCTAGAGCCAAAATACCGAAAATCTGTGATCACATGTATTATTATATAAAAATTGATTTTCTTAGGATTTTTGTATGGAAAACTTTAAATGCGTTTTTCTTGGAAACTAGAAGAGCTAGAGCCAAAATACCGAAAATCTGTGATCACATGTATATTTATATAAAAATTGATTTTCTTAGGATTTTTGTATGGAAAACTTTAAATTCGTTTTTCTTAGAAACTAGAAGAGCTAGAGCCAAAATACCGAAAATCTGTGATCACATGTACATTTATATAAAAATTGATTTTCTTAGGATTTTTGTATGGAAAACTTTAAATGCGTTTTTCTTGGAAACTAGAAGAGCTAGAGCAAAAATACCGAAAATCTATGATCACTTGTATTTTCATATACAAATTGATTTTCTTAGGATTTTTGTATGGAAAACTTTAAATGCATTTTTCTTGGAAACTAGAAGAACTAGAGCCAAAATACCGAAAATCTGTGATCACATGTATATTTATATAAAAATTGATTTTCTTAGGATTTTTGTATGGAAAACTTTAAATGCGTTTTTCTTGGAAACTAGAAGAGCTAGAGCCAAAATACCGACAATCTGTGATCACTTGTATTTTCATATACAAATTGATTTTCTTAGGATTTTTGTATGGAAAACTTTAAATGCATTTTTCTTGGAAACTAGAAGAGCTAGAGCAAAAATACCGAAAATCTGTGATCACTTGTATTTTCATATACAAATTGATTTTCTTAGGATTTTTGTATGGAAAACTTTAAATGCATTTTTCTTGGAAACTAGAAGAGCTAGAGCAAAAATACCGAAAATCTGTGATCACTTGTGTTTTCATATAAAAATTGATTTTCTTAGGATTTTTGTATGGAAAACTTTAAATGCGTTTTTCTTGGAAACTAGAAGAGCTAGAGCCAAAATACCGAAAATCTATGATCACTTGTATTTTCATATACAAATTGATTTTCTTAGGATTTTTGTATGGAAAACTTTAAATGCATTTTTCTTGGAAACTAGAAGAGCTAGAGCCAAAATACCGAAAATCTGTGATCACATGTATATTTATATAAAAATTGATTTTCTTAGGATTTTTGTATGGAAAACTTTAAATGCGTTTTTCTTGGAAACTAGAAGAGCTAGAGCCAAAATACCGAAAATCTGTGATCACTTGTATTTTCATATACAAATTGATTTTCTTAGGATTTTTGTATGGAAAACTTTAAATGCATTTTTCTTGGAAACTAGAAGAGCTAGAGCAAAAATACCGAAAATCTGTGATCACTTGTATTTTCATATAAAAATTGATTTTCTTAGGATTTTTGTATGGAAAACTTTAAATGCGTTTTTCTTGGAAACTAGAAGAGCTAGAGCCAAAATACTGAAAATCTGTGATCACATGTATATTTATATAAAAATTGATTTTCTTAGGATTTTTGTATGGAAAACTTTAAATGCGTTTTTCTTGGAAACTAGAAGAGCTAGAGCCAAAATACCGAAAATCTGTGATCACATGTACATATATTTATATAAAAATTGATTTTCTTAGGATTTTTGTATGGAAAACTTTAAATGCATTTTTCTTGGAAACTAGAAGAGCTAGAGCCAAAATACCGAAAATCTATGATCACTTGTATTTTCATATAAAAATTGATTTTCTTAGGATTTTTGTATGGAAAACTTTAAATGCGTTTTTCTTGGAAACTAGAAGAGCTAGAGCAAAAATACCGAAAATCTATGATCACTTGTATTTTCATATACAAATTGATTTTCTTAGGATTTTTGTATGGAAAACTTTAAATGCATTTTTCTTGGAAACTAGAAGAGCTAGAGCCAAAATACCGAAAATCTGTGATCACATGTATATTTATATAAAAATTGATTTTCTTAGGATTTTTGTATGGAAAACTTTAAATGCGGTTTTCTTGGAAACTAGAAGAGCTAGAGCCAAAATACCGAAAATCTGTGATCACATGTACATATATTTATATAAAAATTGATTTTCTTAGGATTTTTGTATGGAAAACTTTAAATGCATTTTTCTTGGAAACTAGAAGAGCTAGAGCCAAAATACCGAAAATCTGTGATCACTTGTATTTTCATATAAAAATTGATTTTCTTAGGTTTTTTGTATGGAAAACTTTAAATGCGTTTTTCTTGGAAACTAGAAGAGCTAGAGCAAAAATACCGAAAATCTATGATCACTTGTATTTTCATATACAAATTGATTTTCTTAGGATTTTTGTATGGAAAACTTTAAATGCATTTTTCTTGGAAACTAGAAGAGCTAGAGCCAAAATACCGAAAATCTGTGATCACATGTATATTTATATAAAAATTGATTTTCTTAGGATTTTTGTATGGAAAACTTTAAATGCGTTTTTCTTGGAAACTAGAAGAGCTAGAGCCAAAATATTGAAAATCTGTGATCACTTGTATTTTCATATACAAATTGATTTTCTTAGGATTTTTGTATGGAAAACTTTAAATGCGTTTTTCTTGGAAACTAGAAGAGCTAGAGCCAAAATACCGAAAATCTGTGATCACATGTATATTTATATAAAAATTGATTTTCTTAGGATTTTTGTATGGAAAACTTTAAATGCGTTTTTCTTGGAAACTAGAAGAGCTAGAGCCAAAATACCGAAAATCTGTGATCACTTGTATTTTCATATACAAATTGATTTTCTTAGGATTTTTGTATGAAAAACTTTAAATGCGTTTTTCTTGGAAACTAGAAGAGCTAGAGCCAAAATACCGAAAATCTATGATCACTTGTATTTTCATATACAAATTGATTTTCTTAGGATTTTTGTATGAAAAACTTTAAATGCGTTTTTCTTGGAAACTAGAAGAGCTAGAGCCAAAATATCGAAAATCTGTGATCACTTGTATTTTCATATACAAATTGATTTTCTTAGGATTTTTGTATGAAAAACTTTAAATGCGTTTTTCTTGGAAACTAGAAGAGCTAGAGCCAAAATACCGAAAATCTGTGATCACATGTATTTTCATATACAAATTGATTTTCTTAGGATTTTTGTATGGAAAACTTTAAATGCGTTTTTCTTGGAAACTAGAAGAGCTAGAGCCAAAATACCGAAAATCTGTGATCACATGTATATTTATATAAAAATTGATTTTCTTAGGATTTTTGTATGGAAAACTTTAAATGCTTTTTTCTTGGAAACTAGAAGAGCTAGAGCCAAAATACCGAAAATCTGTGATCACTTGTATTTTCATATAAAAATTGATTTTCTTAGGATTTTTGTATGGAAAACTTTAAATGCGTTTTTCTTGGAAACTAGAAGAGCTAGAGCCAAAATACCGAAAATCTGTGATCACATGTAGATTTATATAAAAATTGATTTTCTTAGGATTTTTGTATGGAAAACTTTAAATGCGTTTTTCTTGGAAACTAGAAGAGCTAGAGCAAAAATACCGAAAATCTGTGATCACTTGTATTTTCATATAAAAATTGATTTTCTTAGGATTTTTGTATGGAAAACTTTAAATGCGTTTTTCTTGGAAACTAGAAGAGCTAGAGCCAAAATACCGAAAATCTGTGATCACTTGTATTTTCATATAAAAATTGATTTTCTTAGGATTTTAGTATGGAAAACTTTAAATGCATTTTTCTTGGAAACTAGAAGAGCTAGAGCAAAATACCGAAAATCTGTGATCACATGTATATTTATATAAAAATTGATATTCTTAGGATTTTTGTATGGAAAACTTTAAATGCGTTTTCTTGGAAACTAGAAGAGCTAGAGCAAAAATACCGAAAATCTATGATCACTTGTATTTTCATATAAAAATTGATTTTCTTAGGATTTTTGTATGGAAAACTTTAAATGCATTTTTCTTGGAAACTAGAAGAGCTGGAGCAAAAATACCGAAAATCTGTGATCACTTGTATTTTCATATAAAAATTGATTTTCTTAGGATTTTTGTATGGAAAACTTTAAATGCGTTTTTCTTGGAAACTAGAAGAGCTAGAGCCAAAATACCGAAAATCTGTGATCACTTGTATTTTCATATAAAAATTGATTTTCTTAGGATTTTTGTATGGAAAACTTTAAATGCGTTTTTCTTGGAAACTAGAAGAGCTAGAACCAAAATACCGAAAATCTGAGATCACTTGTATTTTCATATAAAAATTGATTTTCTTAGAATTTTTGTATGGAAAACTTTAAATGCATTTTTCTTGGAAACTAGAAGAGCTAGAGCCAAAATACCGAAAATCTGAGATCACTTGTATTTTCATATAAAAATTGATTTTCTTAGAATTTTTGTATGGAAAACTTTAAATGCATTTTTCTTGGAAACTAGAAGAGCTAGAGCCAAAATACCGAAAATCTGTGATCACTTGTATTTTCATATAAAAATTGATTTTCTTAGAATTTTTGTATGGAAAACTTTAAATGCATTTTTCTTGGAAACTAGAAGAGCTAGAGCCAAAATACCGAAAATCTGTGATCACTTGTATTTTCATATAAAAATTGATTTTCTTAGAATTTTTGTATGGAAAACTTTAAATGCGTTTTTCTTGGAAACTAGAAGAGCTAGAGCCAAAATACCGAAAATCTGTGATCACTTGTATTTTCATATAAAAATTGATTTTCTTAGAATTTTTGTATGGAAAACTTTAAATGCATTTTTCTTGGAAACTAGAAGAGCTAGAGCCAAAATACCGAAAATCTGTGATCACTTGTATTTTCATATACAAATTGATTTTCTTAGGATTTTTGTATGGAAAACTTTAAATGAGTTTTTCTTGGAAACTAGAAGAGCTAGAGCCAAAATACCGAAAATCTGTGAACACTTGTATTTTCATATAAAAATTGATTTTCTTAGGATTTTTGTATGGAAAACTTTAAATGCGTTTTTCTTGGAAACTAGAAGAGCTAGAGCCAAAATACCGAAAATCTGTGATCACTTGTATTTTCATATAAAAATTGATTTTCTTAGGATTTTTGTATGGAAAACTTTAAATGCGTTTTTCTTGGAAACTAGAAGAGCTAGAGCAAAAATAACGAAAATCTGTGATCACTTGTATTTTCATATAAAAATTGATTTTCTTAGGATTTTTGTATGGAAAACTTTAAATGCGTTTTTCTTGGAAACTAGAAGAGCTAGAGCCAAAATACCGAAAATCTGTGATCACTTGTATTTTCATATAAAAATTGATTTTCTTAGGATTTTTGTATGGAAAACTTTAAATGCGTTTTTCTTGGAAACTAGAAGAGCTAGAGCAAAAATAACGAAAATCTGTGATCACTTGTATTTTCATATAAAAATTGATTTTCTTAGGATTTTTGTATGGAAAACTTTAAATGCGTTTTTCTTGGAAACTAGAAGAGCTAGAGCAAAAATAACGAAAATCTGTGATCACTTGTATTTTCATATAAAAATTGATTTTCTTAGGATTTTTGTATGGAAAACTTTAAATGCGTTTTTCTTGGAAACTAGAAGAGCTAGAGCCAAAATACCGAAAATCTGTGATCACTTGTATTTTCATATACAAATTGATTTTCTTAGGATTTTTGTATGGAAAACTTTAAATGCGTTTTTCTTGGAAACTAGAAGAGCTAGAGCAAAAATAACGAAAATCTGTGATCACTTGTATTTTCATATAAAAATTGATTTTCTTAGGATTTTTGTATGGAAAACTTTAAATGCGTTTTTCTTGGAAACTAGAAGAGCTAGAGCAAAAATAACGAAAATCTGTGATCACTTGTATTTTCATATAAAAATTGATTTTCTTAGGATTTTTGTATGGAAAACTTTAAATGCGTTTTTCTTGGAAACTAGAAGAGCTAGAGCAAAAATAACGAAAATCTGTGATCACTTGTATTTTCATATAAAAATTGATTTTCTTAGGATTTTTGTATGGAAAACTTTCAATGCGTTTTTCTTGGAAACTAGAAGAGCTAGAGCCAAAATACCGAAAATCTGTGATCACTTGTATTTTCATATAAAAATTGATTTTCTTAGGAATTTTGTATGGAAAACTTTAAATGCATTTTTCTTGGAAACTAGAAGAGCTAGAGCAAAAATAACGAAAATCTGTGATCACTTGTATTTTCATATAAAAATTGATTTTCTTAGGATTTTTGTATGGAAAACTTTAAATGCGTTTTTCTTGGAAACTAGAAGAGCTAGAGCCAAAATACCGAAAATCTGTGATCACTTGTATTTTCATATACAAATTGATTTTCTAAGGATTTTTGTATGGACAACTTTAAATGCGTTTTTCTTGGAAACTAGAAGAGCTAGAGCCAAAATACCGAAAATCTGTGATCAGTTGTATTTTCATATACAAATTGATTTTCTTAGGATTTTTGTATGGAAAACTTTAAATGCATTTTTCTTGGAAACTAGAAGAGCTAGAGCAAAAATACCGAAAATCTGTGATCACTTGTATTTTCATATAAAAATTGATTTTCTTAGGATTTTTGTATGGAAAACTTTAAATGCGTTTTTCTTGGAAACTAGAAGAGCTAGAGCCAAAATACCGAAAATCTGTGATCACTTGTATTTTCATATAAAAATTGATTTTCTTAGGATTTTTGTATGGAAAACTTTGAATGCGTTTTTCTTGGAAACTAGAAGAGCTAGAGCCAAAATACCGAAAATCTGTGATCATTTGTATTTTCATATAAATATTGATTTTCTTAGGATTTTTGTATGGAAAACTTTAAATGCGTTTTTCTTGGAAACTAGAAGAGCTAGAGCCAAAATACCGAAAATCTGTGATCACTTGTATTTTCATATAAAAATTGATTTTCTAAGGAGTTTTGTATGGAAAACTTTAAATGCGTTTTTCTTGGAAACTAGAAGAGCTAGAGCCAAAATACCGAAAATCTGTGATCACTTGTATTTTCATATACAAATTGATTTTCTTAGGATTTTTGTATGGAAAACTTTAAATGCGTTTTTCTTGGAAACTAGAAGAGCTAGAGCCAAAATACTGAAAATCTGTGATCACTTGTATTTTCATATAAAAATTGATTTTCTTAGGATTTTTGTATGGAAAACTTTAAATGCGTTTTTCTTGGAAACTAGAAGAGCTAGAGCCAAATTACTGAAAATCTGTGATCACTTGTATTTTCATATAAAAATTGATTTTCTTAGGATTTTTGTATGGAAAACTTTAAATGCGTTTTTCTTGGAAACTAGAAGAGCTAGAGCCAAAATACCGAAAATCTGTGATCACTTGTATATTTATATAAAAATTGATTTTCTTAGGATTTTTGTATGGAAAACTTTAAATGCGTTTTTCTTGGAAACTAGAAGAGCTAGAGCAAAAATAACGAAAATCTGTGATCACTTGTATTTTCATATACAAATTGATTTTCTTAGGATTTTTGTATGGAAAACTTTAAATGCGTTTTTCTTGGAAACTAGAAGAGCCAGAGCAAAAATAACGAAAATCTGTGATCACATGTATTTTCATATAAAAATTGATTTTCTTAGGATTTTTGTATGGTTATGATTTTTGTATGGAAAACTTTAAATGCGTTTTTCTTGGAAACTAGAAGAGCTAGAGCAAAAATAACGAAAATCTGTGATCACATGTATTTTTATATAAAAATTGATTTTCTTAGGATTTTTGTATGGAAAACTATAAATGCGTTTTTCTTGGAAACTAGAAGAGCTAGAGCAAAAATAACGAAAATCTGTGATCACTTGTATTTTGATATAAAAATTGATTTTCTTAGGATTTTTGTATGGTTATGATTTTTGTATGGAAAACTTTAAATGCGTTTTTCTTGGAAACTAGAAGAGCTAGAGCAAAAATAACGAAAATCTGTGATCACATGTATTTTTATATAAAAATTGATTTTCTTAGGATTTTTGTATGGAAAACTATAAATGCGTTTTTCTTGGAAACTAGAAGAGCTAGAGCAAAAATAACGAAAATCTGTGATCACTTGTATTTTCATATAAAAATTGATTTTCTTAGGATTTTTGTATGGAAAACTTTAAATGCGTTTTTTTGGAAACTAGAAGAGCTAGAGCAAAAATACCGAAAATCTAGGGCGCCCTACAAATAATATTGGACCACCTGATCCATTTTGATAAAAATGAACTACTCCATGGACTGGTCCGATGTAATGCACGCATGGACCATGTCATTGTTAAAAAGTGTTTGTAGTGAGGCGACATGTCTTCGTTTTTTAACGACATGTTTTCGTTTTTAAACGAAGTTAAAACTAACCCTCTTGTTTATACAATGGAGTAGTTTTAAAACTACTCCGTTGTAGTCCAAAGATGGGTTATATGGTCCTGCCCTAGGACATCATAATGTTAAATAGATCATGTTTTTTCCATACGTTTGGGTTACTTTTGGACTAGTCCTAGTCCCTTGTGGACTACTCCTTACACGCGTGTTTGGACTGGTCCTATTATTTGCAGGGCTTAAACAAACCTTTTCAATGGGCCTTGGCTTTTCGGTAACATAAGCATCCCGCACAAGGAGAATTGACTAGAAAGTGGGGTAAAATCAACAAATGTATGGTGTGTTTTTTCGGTGGTCGACTTGTCAAAGTTTGTATACAAACTAGTTTTTTATGTAAACAAACCTATTTTTTTTACTAGCAATATTTTTGACAACCCGACCACAGAAGCAGTGTTGTTGTAGAGTTGACCTCACCTTCTAGTCAATTCGCCTTGATCCCGCAGGATTACAATCTTGAGTACGAATAAAAAATTATTACAAAAAAAAGACATGCCATTTAAAAAGTATTTGAACATAAAAATAATTGAAATTAAACAGCTTATTTGTAAGAATGTTTGTTAACTTTATTATTTCGTAATATTTTTAAACTCTATTTCTATAGAAAGTGTCTTGTTTCAAAAGTTTTGAGCTTAAATTTTGGTTTCTTTTCACACGAGTATAAAAAAAGATATTGTTGTATCAATCAATCTATTGTTTTGTTTATGAAAGTAAATAGATTAAATATTATTATAAAACAAATAAATTATTTGCGTTAATTTGCATTAGTTTTTTATGCAGTTGTTGTTTAAATGTTTGTTGCTAACAAGAAGTTTAAAACTTCGCTAATAAGAATTTAATTATAAATTTTTAATAAATATTTTTGTCGATATTGTTATAAGCTAATCTTATGAAAGCTTAATTAATTAATAAAAAAATGCCATTATCAAAATCCTTTAAATAAAATTTTAAAAATTAATACTAAAATTAATACTAAAACAAATTAAATTTTTGGTGTTTTGAAAACCAAATGGAGTTCTAAAACGAAAAAATAATTCACTTGAAAATAATTGTGTTAATCTATTTTAAAACATATGTATAACGAATTCGTAAAATTATTTTGAAAATAAAATAATTATTAAATCCATTTTAAAGCTGGAGATCCACACCACGTGACCAATGCTTTGATGCGTCAAAAAAGTAGAATAAGGCTAAAATTGTATTAACCAAGGCCCATTGAAAAGGTCTGTGCAAGAAGCCTGAAAATCATTGTTTATGTTCTTTTTAGTTGTCAAAAGTTGTTTACATGTGCATGTATACGTTTATGGTATGCCACACATACACGTTTTTTCCTTTTGCTTTGTATATGTGGTAGTAAATTTTTAACAACTAAAAAGAATCGTATTTTGTTTTTGTACAAGTAAGCAGACCTGATAGATGGGCCTTGGTATTAACAATTGCATCAAATGCAAGACGAAGGATTAATTTCAACTTTTGCATGCATCACATAGTATGTCTTGAAAAAAAGATCAAGAAAGTATTAAACGCATAGAAGGCCTGGTATGGACCCCAATCTTAAAACGAAAAGAGTTATTCAAATTCGATTTACATTTATTTTGTTATTTTTTAAACATTTTTAAATAAATTATATTGTTTTAGTAAAACATGTTATATTCCAATCAATTTCAAATATTTTGATGTTTTTTATCATTGGACTTGCTATATTTAAATAATTTGATTAAAATAGAAACCTGCTCGTTAACAAGTTTTTACAATAAGTATAAAATACAATATTAATGCTCGTAATTTCTAAAAAAATAAAGCTGGTCGTGTCCGTACCTAACAGTTATATTTGACCTACGTGCTTTCCTAAAAAATTTGTTTATGATTTAACAAACAAGCTATTGACTTAAATTCGAAATATTGAACTTATTTATACTTTAATCTCTTTGTAGTGCTTAAAAAATCTCATACATAATAACTCTCAAATATTACAAACTTTGTTTTTATTTAGTAACATACATGTTTGATAATAATGGGTCGATTACAGATGACGACTGACTGAGTTGCCAGCAGCGAAATCAGGCTACGCCGCTCATGTTAAAATATAATATAAAAAAAATTTTGTTTATTTTAACATGAGCGGCGTTGCCTTATTTCGCTGCTGACAACTCAACTTCAGTTGTGTTGCTATCCGTAATCGACCCATTAATTTACTATGCGTTGTCGGGTTACAACTCAATTCTAGTTCCATAGAAATTTTGCAGTTTTCGTTTTATGGCTCACAACTCTGGGGTCTAATCACCGCATTCGATACTATCGTATCGAATAAACTATCGAATGTTTTTGCATACGACAGACATTGACGTATCGAATGAAAGCTCGAGAAATGTAATGTCGAGTTACTCTTTATCGAATGCTACTATTTCAAATTCAATAAATTCCATTCCATATCGAGAGTCGTGATACCAAAATAAATAATTTCGATAAATTTTGCTCGATATCGTATGCGGTTATTAGACCCCTGTTACAGTACGGGTAACAACAACATCAAAAATGTACAACTCCTAGCAATTGTTTTAATTTCAACTCAACTGAGTTGAATTGTTAACCGTAATAGAGGCAGAAACCTGATCAACAATAAAATTATCAACCAAGTTCTGAAAATGTAATCAAACAAACTCTGAAAACGACCCTGTCTTAAAAGTTTATTAAAGTATTCATGTTAATATAGATCTTTACCAGATCTACTGGTAAAAGCAGGAAAAACTGCTATAATTTTTAAAACAATTACAGTATTTATATATTACTTGCATCTAATTATTTGCTCGTCTTTTTGTGCTTTTAAAGGAGAACTGCATATATAAAACCCCACTTAATGACATTTAGGTCCGTTTTCACAACTTACCGATAGCTAAACGTAGGATTTTATCGGCCGTATAAAAAGTGTTCCATTATTATAACTTTACTTTTACCAACCAGGTAGGATGAACATTAATTTACTTATCGCTCACTTAAGGTTAAAGAAAAGTTTAAATAATGAAACAATTTTTAGAGAAAAAAGGACATATATATGAGACTACTTATAAGCGCTATAAGATACAAAAAAGTAACAATTTGTTTTTAAAAGTTTATTAAAATTAATATGTATTAAAATTAATATAAGGTTGAATGAAATATAAGATCAGTTCAATATAAATTAATTTTTTTAAATACGCAATTTATGATTTCCTTGTGAGGCAAATTTAGATAGTACAGTCTTTCTTCTGTCATTGTTGATCTGAGCCATGTTTTTTTTATACGACGGGTAGGAAATGACCTCTATCTCGTAGCATTCTTGAAGAGTATGGCAAGTTTTTTATGGCATATCTCATTTTTGCCATTTCTTCAATTATTTTTAAAAAAAGCAATTTTTGGTCCAGCTTGCCAAAGAATAACTTTTTGTAACCTAGAAAAAAAATTTTAAATAAGCTTAGCGAATATGAGGCAGAATCTATTCGAAATGCTAACTGAATAATGCAAAAATCGGCAGTAAAAAGTACTTTCAATGCATCTGCCTCTTGAAGTTACAAACGAAAGGGATTTCTATGAATGAAAGCTTTGACTTAATTGACTAAGGAAAATAATACAAGATGTCAGTAAAAAAGATTTTGTTGAAAAGTTTAAAAAACGTTTTAAATCGTAATGCGTGTGGTAAAATATTCAATACTCCTGAAAAATCTATATGGCTTGGCATTTCAATTTTAAAAAAGGTGTTTTAATCGATTTTCTCACAATTTTTTTTAATGAAAGTGAGACGGATGAATTTTCCTCTGGTTCAAATCTTGGTTTTTCAAAGAGAATTTTTTTTTTAATTTTTATGTTCTAAAAACGATTGTAAAAAAGTATTTACCAGTTTTAGATTTTTAAATTTAATTTATAATGAAGTTTTTAGAATTGTGAATATGTATGTATGTATATGTAAAAATTATTTAGTTTTTGTCTAGTTGCTCTGTATTCTGCTCGCACAATGGTGAAGGGTATATAAGATTCGGCACAGCCGAATATAGCACTCTTCCTTGTTCATTTATAGAACTGTTTTATGTGATAACAGGAGATTATCAGGGGTGTTCTAGAAATCGAAGACGCAAAACGCAAACATTTTAAACGTCGTTTTTAATAAGATTTCCCTGTGTGTATTAAAAACAACTTAAAAATTCTTGCGTTTTGTCCCCCAGTTTTTTTTTTTACAATTTGAAGAAACTTACTATTGTTATTAAAAACAACTTAAAAATTATTGCGTTTTGTCCCCCAGTTTTTTTTTACAATTTGAAGAAACTTACTATTGTACTTACAATAAAAACTTAATAAAATAAATGTTTCTTAAATAACATGTTTATTTTTGCCATTTTTCGTGCCATTTTGCCAACCATTTTAAACCATTTTTCGTGCCATTTTAAACTTGCCCTGCTGACGAGCATTGAAACGAAAATTTAAAATATTTTTCTTAGATTTCGGTAGATATCTTCATCACCGTTCATCTACGACGTCATCTGATAGATTTTCAAATATTTTCCATGTTTGTTGCAAATGCAACAGTTCAGACTCAAGTTGAGATGTTAGTAGGTGTTTATCTATCTCTTTTATCAAACATAATCAGCTCATCAGCTAGTTGTGATTTTAAAAGTTTTGTATCTGTAAATTTTGTATCTGACTTGATTACACTTTGAGGTAGAATTTTAGGTATGTTCAATACATTTAGGATATCTATTGGGAAACAACTCGGTAGTAATCTTCAACATTTTGAATTTGATTGGAACCTCGATTTGAACGAAGATTACTTTAACTTTGTCAAAAATCGCTTTAAATAGTTCTTCAGCTTTATTTCTTTTCTCTTCAAGGCGTATGATTTAAGTTTTGATAAGGCTTGATTCTTGACAATAAGTATCACACTTAATATGTTTACTCCGTAAATGAATTCAAAAGATCTAAGCGAGTTCCTTAATATAAGGCTTTTAATGAATTATCTCTACCTTTCCACTCAGATATTTTTTCCAAAGCTTCTACTATATGATGTACACTTGTTGCAAAGTGTAAAATTGAGTCGTGACGGTCCAACCATAGTGTCTCGCCTAATGTCGAGAGTTTGGCTCCCAAATAATTTGCTTAAACTGCGTTTCGCTTGGGATTTAAAAAATTTGCCGTTTCTTTTACAAATAATACAATTAATTGTATTAATGGCACTTTGTTGCTTTTTAAAATTGAGTTGTTTGATTTATGGGAATAGCAAGGCGTTTGTTTTGCATTTGTCCAGAATTTTATAACAGCTCCATTTTCTGCTGACATCAGAGGACACCCATCTGTGCCATTTCCTACACAATTTTTTAGGTCAAGACTAAAATTTGTCAAAGCTTTTTTTAAACAACATAAAAATTTTTTTTACCGCGAAAAACTTAAGTGACAAAAACAAAATTTTACAGGTTTTTTTTATTTCATAAAAATTTTGTATGAAGTTGTCGCTCAAGCTACAATTTTTTGTCATACCAAACGTCAAAGACTACAAAAAAACACTCTAAAATTGTTGTCAGCGTTTTTTTTTATACAAAAATTGAAAATGATGTCGCTTAAGCTATTTTTGCGGTAAGGGCTCAATGTATATTAAATTTAAAACCAGAATCATTATTACAAAAGAAATGCTCAAAAAAAAATTTATGCAAATTAAAAATCAACTTCTAATATTTATTAGTATGACAGACTCGGGTTTAATTATTGTTTTTTTTCGGTAATAAAATTAATTAAAAATATTTTGGCAGTTATAAAAATTTTTGTTTTCTGTATAGTTTTCCAGGGTAAACTTATCTACGTATTGTACATAAAAGTGCTTAAAAATATTATTCCATGAAACAACCTTAATAATTTTTTTACAAGCTAAAGTAAAGAGGTGGCGAGAAAAATGTAAAAATATTATGGAAATTATAATTAAATTAATTTTGATATAGAGAAGAAAGAGAATTAGAGATTCTTATGTATGTATTGCATCAACACAAATATCTAACTAAAAGTTTGCATAATATGCAACATTGTAAATTGTCAAAACAACTAGTAGGTTTTACAAGAAAATATAAGCAGTTTTAGGGGATTTATCAATTAATCATTTAAAATAGTTTTTGCTGCTACTGTAAAATTTTCAAAATGTTAGATATGGCCTTTTGCGTTTAAGGTGAAGATATACTAACCTTGAAGTAAAACTGAGCCTATTTTATTAACAAAATCTAGAAATCTAGAACTAGAAAAGTGAAAAATCCACAATTTTTTAATGAACACTGCTTTTAGCAGAGGTTTAATCGATTTAAACCTTTTTTTAAGTCTCAATTTTAAAAACTTTTTCGAATTTCGGCATTTACAGCATTTTCAAAATCTCGATAGCTAAAATCGCCTAGAATTTCATCTAGAAAATGTTTAAAAAACTAAATGTATTTTATAGAAAATTTTTGTGCGAATGTCATCGTTCGATTTTTTAAAATCTGTAGTAAAGTCATTCTATGCAACTTAAAATTTAGGCCACTATTACGGTTCTTAGTTTTTGTATTATGGTTTACAACTTTGCTATATTGCGCTGAAAAAAAACATTTTAGTAATTTGGAGCAGGGTAGGAAAAATCATACTCGCTAGCCCAATTCGGGCCAATTCTCTCGTTTTAAAATTTTTATTCACGAGTTTTATTTTTAAATTCGCCAGCAAAAAGAACAGAAATTTATATACATGCCGTTCTTTAGATATAAATAAGTCTATTTTGTGCATATTCCACTTCACCAATCCCGCCCACATTATGTCTGATGTTGTACAGTCGAACTTCCTTATAATGAATCTCCACGGGGATAGACAATTATTTCACTATATAGAATCTTCATACAAAGAAATGTTTTTTGTTTGTTTTTTATTTATTTGAACTACATATAAATGTTTGATAATGTACTGGGAAGAATTCCAAGCTCTTTTGCTATATCTTTTTTCTTTGATGTCCCTTTTTCAACTTTATTAATTACTAATAACTTTTTTCAAGAGAAATGCTACTCCGGTGCGTCATTTTCGTTCACTGAACCCGGGCAACTGGTGTTAAAAGTCAAATCATTAACTTTTTTGTTTTCATTTACGGTACATTTCTTATTTTCTTAATAAATAGTATTGATAGCAAGTATAAAATAAAGCTGCAAAAAAAATTCACTATATGGAGACAAAAAAACACGTAAAATGTATTTTTGGTGCCAAAATTTTATTCATTGTAAAAAAAAATCCACTGTATCAAAATTCATTATACGAACTCGGTCAACTGATGTTAAAAGTGAAATCATTAACATTTTTGTTTCACATAACCATTCTGAATTTTGTAATTTTAAAAAATTAAGTTGGCCAAATGTTTATAATTGGCCTCATGTGGTTACGGATCTTATCAACAATAGGAATCCATAACCAGCAGATTTTTTTTAAATTTTTGGAGTTTTTACTGATAATAAGTCACAGAGTGGACCGGTAACAGAGGGGACAAATTAACTCAAAAATACCATATTTTAGCTTTTTATTAGAATTTTGTAGAATTTATTTGTCCACTTAATTAGTGTACACAAAATATTTTTAAAAAAATTATAAAACAGTAACAGAGTAGACACTGAATAAGGGTACGCACCCGGCCTACAATTCAGTTACTTACTCAACCATGCACTAAACAAGACTGAACAGTTAAAAACACATTTTGTTGATTTTAGCTAAGTTTTGATGGAGAAGCATAAGAGAAATATACGCGTTATAACGTTTAACAAAAATTTTTCAATAAAATGTGTGGACGTAACAGAGGGGACCAAAACCTGGGGACAAGATTTTTCTTCAAAAAAATTATACAAAAAAATAATTTTTCATCATTCTTTTCTATATATGGTATTAATATATACAAACTGAATAACAAAAATTGTAAATATTATTTTTTTTCAATTTTATTTTAACTGAAAATAACTATTAAATTTTAATAAATTGGCTCGGGACACAGGTTTTTGCTAAACCTTTGACATTAAAAATATTTTTTAAGTTATTTTCAGATAACTAATTATTTTTGTTTTATAATATAGTTACGTAGAATCGACAATAATTTATAAAAATGCAGATATTTTTCTATTTTCTTTTTGGAGAAACAAAATATAAAATAGTAAAGTCTGGGGACACCAATTGGTCATGTTTTTTAAGAATGACCCAAATAGTGTTACTAACAAGTGCAAAATAAAGCTGCAAAAATAGTTCACTATATGGAGACAAAAACACACGTAAAATGTATTTTTGGTTCCAAAATTTTGTTCATTGTAAAGAAAAATTCACTGTATGGAAATTCATTATACGGGGATCAAAATACATTGATAGTGGAACGAAAAAGAACTTCATTGTATAGAAGTGCACTATAAGGAAGTTCGACTGTATATTGATAGCCAAGATGCTTGTACCTATGCAATTTGGACACTTTGACTCTTGCCGTTCTTCCGTATGAACATCTTTTGGAGGCTTATTCTTTATTGCGATGCGAAAGTCATTTGAATTTAAGTAAATATCTGTGGCATTTTGACAATTCATCTTAAGTCGAGATAAGGTACCAAAAAGGTTTCAAACTCATTATTTCAAATAATAAAATAAAACGAAATTTAAGAAAATTTTCGTTTATCTGGCATTTTCTAAAAATCACAAGATTCCAAATCACTTGTGATTTATGGGTGTTTTGAAAACTACAAAAGATTGAACTTAGTTTAAAATGGTGGAAAAAAATAAGCAAGGAATTTTAAAATCACAATTATGTAAACAATTTTTTTCTAGAATACCTTTCTTGTGATTTCAAACCACTTTCACAAAAAGTGATTTTCAGAACATGCATGTGTAATACAAAATTTTAAAAACGTAAACAAAAATGTTTTTTGAACGAAAATTCGTATGATTAATAACATTTTTTCAACTTTTTAAATTCAACTTAAGATGTTTTGTCAAAATGTCACAGATATAAATATGTTGTAATCTAACCCCAAGGCGAATTCATTACAAGTGGTTTTAAAAATCCTGCTGATAACTTTTTTTTAGCTTTTTCATTGTTGGAGGTCAACATTTTGTTTATTATCTCTGTTTCTGTTTCTGTTTTGCTTTGTTTCTGTTTTTGAAATTGTACAATTACTAAACAAAAACAAATTGCTTGTGGTTTTTATACGAGTTGTAGTACCGAGATTACCTGTAATGAATTCGCCTTGTGTAAACCACAAACACATTTTTTTTTAAATTGGACGTTTATTTGTTATTTTTTGAACAATGTTGCCTTGATTTGTAATAAAATTCGAATGCAGATACGAAAGTCTAATAGATCACCAACTTATAGATTACCAACATTGATTTTCGCATCGCAATACAATAATTGACGGAACTGTCAATTAACATATTGTTAACTGACAGTTATAGAAATAGTTAATTATAACTAAGTTTGGTGAAATTGACCGTAAATACTTATTAAAGTAACTGTTAAATTAAAAAAGCATGATATTTCACACATTTGTACATTTTTCTTAGCCCACCTTTTTTTCTTCATTTTGCTGTGGCAACATAATTTTTTAAACTTAATCTCTAAACAAAACTTATCAATCCAAAAATGAAACGGCAATCGAAAAAGCAACATAATTAGTAAGAAGCAATATTATGTGTTAATCATTGTAATTTAGATACGTAGTAATTTTAGATTTAGATTGATTTACTTAAGAAGAAAGTTTATTGATAAACTCTTCAAAGCACTTGCACTATGTGGCAGTCAAAGCATTCCATTCAAATCGAGGATTTTTAGAATGTGTTACAGGCAAACATTCTGGTTCTACCAATTTCCATTGGCCATCAATTTCCTCAACATTAGCTAAACTGCAATAGGGAATTTTGTGTATAACTTGACGCAATTCATTTGTATTACGCGGTGCCTCGCCAATGAGTTGGCGTGTGCAGGTGTCAAGGGTGGTGGCATGGGCTACAATTAAGATATTGCCGCCTAGAAAAGAAGTTTGAATAAAAAATTATTAAATTAAACAATATATGTATATTATTTTAAGCAATTAACTTGTTGATTCTATAATTTTCCTTAAAACTTCATAGTTGCGCGTATAAAAATCTTCTGTTGTTTCTTTAATCGATTCATTTAGATTATTAACCGTAACAAACGGTTGGTAGTCATTGTCTATTATGTAACTAGATTCTCTTAATTCCTCTTTGTTTAACCAATCGGGTACACCTTCAGGATACCAAGCCATCCATTCAAATAAACCAGGTTCTAGTTTTATTCTATGTTTTCCTGTTAGGCTTAGACCTGAAAGATTATTTAATTTTTTAGTATTTCAAACTGATACTAGAGAAGGTATTAACTTAAATACCTTCTAAAGCACTAGTACAGGTTTGTATGCAACGATATGCCGGAGAACAATAAACATTATCAATTTGTACTCGAGCATCATATAGAGCTTCGCCAATTAAACTGGCTTGATATAAGCCAATATTCGTTAATGGTGAATCATTTTGCCAACCATCGGGACAATTGTTTCTGTAAAAGGGATATTAAAATACATATTTCTAATCAATAAAGAATTTGTCGGAAACATTTCGTAAAGAAACTAATTTTAGTGGAAATGTTTTGTAGTAAAAACATCTTTCATAGAAATGCTGGTTAATACTTGAAAAAAATTAGTGGTTAAAGTTGTTTCTTTAAAATAATATCTTGCTAAATGTTTTTTCAGTATTTTTGTAGGAAAAATATGTTTGCCAAATAATTTATCTATGGTGACAACATTTTTAAGGTTAATAAAATTTCTAGAAACAGTTAAGAAATAAAAAATTTATTTTAAAATACCCTTTAGAATTACCTTTTTGGCAGTGTTTTTGGCATATTCAAATCTTTTCTCATATAATTGTTAAATTCATCAAAACAGTATGGTATCCAAGTTCCAAAAGTAAAATCTACCCTCTCCCCATGACGCATAATATAAACACGACGATTTTTAGTTGATAATGATAAAGAATTTTCTGCTGAGTGTTGACTCAAGGTATCATCGGCCTTGGGAGGAGCTGATTGTATAGGCTCTACTCTAATGTCACTAGCATTAGGAGTCGACATGCTGTTCGGTGTTATTTCTATAAGTGGTGTTGCTTGTGAATTTTGATTGTTATGATTATTCAGGGAATGTAAATCCAAACAGGGTTTCAGGGTTTTACGCAAATATTTTTCAACACTTTGTTCCGAGTCCTCATTAAAAGAGGTACCTTCAATTAAGTCGGTAGAATGTAAACTAACTGAAAAATATATATATTATTTTTTCTTTAATTATACAATTTTGTTATCATATAAAGCTCACTGTGTGGCAAATCGCGATGATGACGTGATTGTTGTTCTTCCGTTTCTGTAGAAATACTACGACCATCGACCATATCACACTCTTCGGCAGAAGTTAATGAAGGCGTTATTGATTTTGACAATTGCACAACACGATGTAAAGTCCAAGCGTCAGATTCAGCCGTACGTTCGGTGTAATTGACAGGCAAATGACCATGAGCACCCGTTAGCCAAGATACACCTTCAGCCCAGCCGTCCGATGAATTGTCAACGGCGTCACTATTTAAATAGATGTAATCACCAATACGTAATTCCAACTCATCAATTTCATGTGGACTGTGTGGATAAACAACTTTATGTACCTGGTGGCATGCAATTATAAAAACAAACAAGAAAAAGAAAAGATACAACCGAATTATAGTACACACACACACACTTTCGGCTTAGTATTTAAATCAAAAACAAATTAAATAACAAAAAAAAAAAACTTAAGTGGGTTAAGGTTAAATTTGCAAAATGTCGCTGTTTGGAAACAACAACAACATTAAGAAACAAAATGAAAAGGATATTTTTCAAAGTAAAACTTATCATATAAAAGAATAATATGTACTTGTTTTGTAGCCAATCTGGGATCACGCGAATATAAACGTAGCTCCCAATTGGAGGCACATGATGCATCTAGTGATTCCACTAAAGTTTTCAGTGCATTAAATTGATTCTGCGGAAATTGATACGCTAAAGTCAGGTGCAATGATTTCACATGTGGTTCCAATGAAATCGCTATATATTTGTAAGTTTCAATTTAGTTTAATATTTTTGCAGTTATATTGATGATTAGTTATTTATGAAAAGAAAAGAACAAACAAACGAACAGAGTGACAAAAATATATTATACAAACTATTTTAATGTTTTTATTATACACAAGGCAAAAACAAATGCAAGAGCAATCGATGTGTGGTTTACTCTTAAAATATTATAATTGCTACTAAAACCAAAAATACAATGTTAAGAAATCATAACCAAATTGTAGAGTATGAAGTGGACAGAAATATAGTATATTGTAGAGTAGAGTGTGTTGTATTTGCTTAAAGTGTTGGTTTGTAGAAAATTATAAAAAGAGTTGTGTCAATAAAGGCAAATAACACAATATGCAACAAATATGTACATATAAAGGTTTTTCTTTTTATTTGTGTGTTGTTTTTATTAATTCACGAAAAAAAAACGGTTCAGGTACATTTGTGATGGAAAACCCCGTTTTAGCGCACGAAACGATTTAAAATTGTTTTTAGTCATTCTAATACTTTTTTCTTTTTTTCCGTCTATATTTTCTTTTAAATTGTTCATTATATAAGTTAGTTGAGCTAAATTCTGAACAATAATCCTTTTCTGATTTTAAAATCGATCGAAATTCATAACACCTTTAAAAAACGATCATTTGAAATCGATCAAGTTTCAGCACATACCGGATTGTCGCCTTAGAAAAATTATTTTCGAAATTGAATTTAAATGAATCAGGGGTGTTCTGGAAATCGAAAACGCAAAACGCAAGAATTTAAAACGTCGTTTTTCAATAAGATTTCTGTAATAAAATAATTTTATGACCAATATTATACAATTATTTCTCTACTAAACAGAATTTTAAAACAATTATACAAATTAGATTATTTATTAACAACAACCTTAAAACTCTTGCGTTTTGCATTTTCAATTTCCAGAACACCCCTGAATATCGCTTTTGAAACCACAATTTTAAGAACTGAAATATTTTCTTGCAGATTATTTTTAAATTTTTTTAAATCAATAATTTCAGTGTGAATTTTTGTTTTTCTCGAAGTGCATTACTAAAACATATCGCACTGGTTCCACTTAACTCAAAATATTTAAATTTTCACTTATTGCAAGAAATCGATGTACAATAGTCATATCGAGGGTGTTCAATTAATCTGGTTTTATTTATGTTCGATTAAGCGATTAATTTGGCATTTTTAACTTATTCGATTAAACGAATAAAATTTTAAATGTAATCGATTAATCGAATAATTCTAAATCCAAAAATGTTATAAATTACGAGATATTTTTCGATAATTTTAAAAAAAATTAGTACTTGAATAAATAAACATTCTTTTTTAATAAAACTTTTCAATGTTGCTCCAAATTTTTGTTTCATTTTCGGGCACTTATATTTTAAAAGGGTCAATATAACTTTGGATTTTTTAAACTTTTCATCATCTGCTATGCTTCTGCAAATAATTTCCTCTAGAAAATCGATCGAAGTATTTTGCTTAAAATATTTATTTAATGGACCCCCTTTGATTTTGTTGGTGGAGCATCTTCTTCAAGTACTAATTTATAGTCACTGTGTAAGTGGTAAATTAGTGAAGTTGTTGAAGAACATTTACGTTAAAACGTTTTTGGACACCTGTTACATTTAGCACTATTAGATTTATCATTCGTACAATATTTTTAAACCAAACTCATTCTAAAGAGAGAAACGAATGAACTATTTGGTTAAAAAATACGTGCGTGTTCTAAAAACTGACATGAAGTGGATTTAAAATCGAGCAAATTTTAAAACTACGGTCATTTTGTAGATAATTGATTTTAAATTATCGTTCGATTTCAATTTCACTTTATTTCGATATCTAGAACATATCCGATAAATTAATATGTATAAATCTTTGAGTTAACATGCCTTTGTCATTTTTTCTTTTGTAAAATGAATTATTAAATTGTGTTGAAAAAATGTAACAAATATGTATATAAGCTAAATTGCTCACTTAATAAGACTGTTTTTTTATTACAACGGACATATAAAGTTGGTTTGTTTATTCGATTTAAAACTTTATTATTATTATTATTCCATAAATCAGTCAAAATTCTTAGATTAATCATTTAATCGAAATTAGCAATTTTAAATTATTCGAACAATTAATCGTCTAAAATTGTTCGATTAATCGAACAAGAATTTATCGACTGACCCACTGTAAAATCTTGAATTTTGGTCTCTACTCTTTCGGCAAAAAATACAGTTGTATTCCTCTTCCTGATATAAAAGTAGCCAGAATCAACTAAAGAGAAATATTTTCAGTTGCCGCCAAACGTAAGCTAAATTCATACCAGTTTTGTATTTTAGGTTGTGCTAGTGTTTATGTCACAACGGTTTACTTTGATGATGCTCTATTTTGTGTTGTCTCTTTTTAGTTGTTATAGGTAAGTTTATTCTGCTGTTATATTGCGTTTTTTTTTTCAATATTTATGAAATGACACCACTATATAAATGAACAAATTTCACATAATGGAGAACAACACAAAAAACTTGTCATTTATTGATAATACTTCTTACTCGTATTTCTTTACAACGCCATAATTGTTTTCAACTTACAACGTAAATATTAAAAAAAAAAAACAGTTTTTTGACTCTACTGAAAATTTGTTAATTTTGAATTGACCCTCTAGTGGATCCAGAGCGATATGTTTTTCTAAAGGAAGTATGGAGCGAATACAAAAGATTCGATATAGCATTCTCAAATCTTTATTCCTGTTTTTATATTGAAAGTAGTTAACTTTTGAAAAATTTCTTATTATTGAAAAAATGAATCACTGACACAAAGGAAAAAATTTAACTTCCGCCACAATTCCAACTTTTACACTTGATTTTACAACTAATCCAGATATGTGATGGAAATCGTTTTTAAAAAGGAAACGATTTTAACCAGAAAATTTCATTTTTCGTACATTTTAAAATAAATATCGAATACGTCTTTCCCTTATATCCTCTAGTTATTCTTCTTAATTGTATGTTATAAAAATACATTAATATCACATACCTGATTATTCTATTTGAAAGTTTTTTTTAGTTATAATGACAACTTCACACATTTGATGTTTTGTAAGTTATTAACGAGTTAAACGTTTAAATAATTTTGTTGTTGAAGAAAACAAGATATTCATAAGTATAGCATGTTTACTCAAAATGACTAAACATTTAATAATATTATTATATATATTATAATTATTATATACAATATAAATAATATTAAGGGTATTCAGGTCACAAGTTGCACCCTTGCAAAAAAGCAAAAGTGCAAACACATAACAACAACCACAAAGAAAATTATTTACGCACAACTAATTGTCTGTGTGGTTGTTGCTATATTTTTTTGCACTTTAACTTTTCCGCAAGGGTACAACTTGTGACTAGAATACCCTTATTATTCTCTTAAAAAAATTACAATTAGTTTACAATTTACAATGAAAGCGAAGAGAAACTTTAAATGTTTTACAAGCTATTAATAAATCAAGCGTTTAAATAACTTTGTGGTTGAAATACATAAGTCTACTCGAAATGACTAACTAAATAATACATACTATTATTTATTTTTAAATTTTATATTGACTTATATTAACTTACAATGATAGCGAGACACTTACAAGTTATTAGCAAATCAATCGTTTAAATAATTTTCTGGGTAAAAAACAACATATTTACCGATAAATACATATCGTTACCCAAAACGCAAAAGGGCCTAACTAATCAAAAATTAAAAATCTACTTTTTCATTGATTCTGATGTATTGCATCAACAAAAATGTCCACACAAAATTTTGGTATCTTTCGTCCAAAATTAGCGATATTATTAACAAAAATAAAGCACATCCCTATCTACACATGGTTACCTTTTTATATGATAAACGCTTTAAGACGTTACTTACATGTTACATAATTTGCAACATTGTCAAAACAACTGGTAGGTTTTACAAGAAAAATATAAAAACAAAATATATTGTAAGCAGTTAAAGGCAATTTATAAATTTAAATACATACCCAGGCAGAAATTACGACTCTTCTAAATATTATGTACCGCCACAACCCTGTCAATACAAAATTGTGACTCTACCAAAAATATGGTACCATAACAACACTGTAGATACAAAATTACAACCTTAGTTTTTTAATACCGTTTTTAAAAAGATTCAACACCGGTACAACACCCGAAATACAAATATACGACTTTAGTTTGCAAGATGCGGAGCCTAAAGATGCGGAACCTAGAGATGCGGAGCCTAAAGATGCACTAAAATGTTCCTGTGGTAAAGTATTAATTTTAAGTTAACATATTAAACAAAAAATATGTAAATGACTATTCCAATTATTTGGTTTAGAACTGACTGAAGTGAAGGAGATGCTGCAACAGATTTCCGCAGACATAAAACTTTTAAAGAGATGTCATACTTATGAAATTAAGAAGCTTGAGGAAAAGATCGGCTTTTATTTCAGTCCTAAAGATGAGTCAAGGTCATTGTCTGAGCTTAAAACTTTTTTAAATCTGGATGAGCCTTTGAAGACATTAAACTCTTTTGAAGAATTTGAGAAAAAACTTAAGACTGAAACAGACTTTTTGGATTCTTTGGTAAACTCTTTTTAAATTGTATTTCTATAGTTATTAATTCATATTTTATTCAAAAGCGTGAAGTAATTGCATATAAAGTTAGAGCAGTGTGTTTCACGGAGGCAATCAACAACTGTTTGTCCATTTTATTAGATCCACAGCTCCAAGTCCAATTTAGTGCTTGTGGTAAGCTTAACAAAGGCGTAAATAAAGAAAACTTCAGCTCGACCATCACGTATAATACTTTTAAAGGTATGTATGTATTCTAACTTCTTTTGATATAATAACTTTATAAAGTACATATGTATTTATAAATGTATTTATGATATGTCTTTTATAGATTGTTTGCTTATGCAGTTTAAGGCAGAAACAGAGGAAAATATTTTAACCAAAACAAGTCGATGGTTCGCCAATTCCAAAGACAGGTTCATTGGAAGAAAAAGTAGGAATTAGTTTCCTAAATATGTACGTATCTTATTAACCTGAATTCCATTGATTCTTTTGTTTTTCTTTTATATGTGCTTTTAAATAAATTTTTATAATAAAATTTTCAATATAAATCAAATTTAATTTTTAAAACGTGTTCTTATTTAAGAGGTATTGCATGGGTACATATTGCAGATTTGCAACATTGTATGGGAACTATATTTTCAGTTTATCAACATCAGACCAATATTAATATTATAGTTTTGTATTTAATGCCTCAATGTTGCAAATTTAAATTTACGGTTTTGTAACAATATTGAAAATAAGAGTCGGAAGACGGTTGTGACTACGTTGTAAATTCGTGAATCCAACATTGTAAATTTAAATTAACAGTACTGTGACAACACTAAAAACAAGAGTCGTAAGACGCACATTTGGCGTTATCATTTTAATATTGTGACAACACTGTAAATTTGGTAAACAGTACGTTGTATTGATGTTGATAGTACCCCCTGCAACGTCGGCACAGCGTCGTGGTGATTGTCTTTTTCTGCCTGGGGAGTTTCTTTCTTTTCCTTTTCAGGTAACTTTATGCATGTATTAGTGATGTTACGAACATCAATTTTAAATATTTTTCATTCAATTTTGTGAATGCGAATAACAATACAAGTATTTGCGCCAATATGAATACGAATATCCAATCTGAAATTAAGCGCTACTCGATTTTTAAAATTTAATTAAAAAACAAAATTAAATTTAAAATTATCAGCTGCGCACCTTGTTAAGAATTTAACGACTACTGTAGAAGTTGTCAGAACGAGGAGGAAGAGGAGACTGTGCTCCACTTTCTCTGTCATTGCCCTGGACTGCGGGGTATTAGGGTGGAATGCCTGGGGGAACCGGTATTTGCCTGTTTGGAGGATCTATCTGGGATGGAACTGAAATCGCTCCTTCTCTTCATTAGGAAGACGAGGTGGTTGGACTTTGCAGTGACGCCATCTGAGTGACTGCTCTAAGGGATGGGCATTGGCGCAGGGTATCACAAAGGGACCAATAAAGGACCCAAGTGAGCTGTCTTTTGATGGCTGCCCATGGAACCTAACCTAACCTAAGATCTACAAGTCCAACTTATCTAATTGCCTTAATATAAATTTTAAATGTATTGAAAGTAGAAATATTATATCTGTGGTTTTCATGGGCATCCGCGTATGTCCATTTTTTCGATTTTGAGAAGATGATAAATGGCTTAATTTATAAACGCTCTTTACATGGTTGTAAAAATTTCTGAAAAAATATGGATAAATTCCGATTTTTAGCAAAAGCAAAGTTCAAATGTGCAACACCTAGACCATAGTTTGTTATAGAATGGTTTAAGGATCTCCCGAAAATTTTGATTTTTTTACACATATGCAATGTTGCCAATGATTAAGGCTACAAACAAAGGCAAAACTTTTACATGGTGATAAATTGAAAACCTTTACCTGTAGTCATTAAGATAACTCCAAGGAACTTCATTCTGATTGCATACATTTACTTATATACTTTCAGATTTCGTTTTTCTCACTAGCTTTTACTTAGTTTCGAAGAAAATATTTTCGCAGATGCTACAGCCCCCTATGTCGCCGGTTTTTTCACATATTTATTTAGGGTTTTTTTAATTTTTCTTAACTTAATTTTGCTTTACTTTGTTTTTTAAAGTGTTTAATAATAGATATCAACCTGTTTAGCTGAACACCCTAATTATTGTATAATAACACTGCTCAAAATTTTCGAAGTCATCGGGGCCAAACTCCTTCTCGTGTAAAATTTCTCGAAGTACTTATCGAAACTAACAAAACCAGAGGCCTGGCAGTCGTGATCGAGTATTTTCTCGATTCGAAAGCAATTTAATATCTAATTATTTCACTCAATACTGAACGAATCGGAATTATTTTTTCAGTGTTATAAAGAATTAATTTGAGTTTCAGAATACAGAAAAAATAATTTCGACTCGTTCAGTATCGACTGAAATAAAATTGCTTTCGAATCGTCAATTCGCCTTGGAAGTATTTGTTTGAATATTTGACACAACGTTAAAATATTTTACAGTGTTGTAAACGTTGTCAAAATAAGACCACCTTGTGTGAATTCGCCTTTGTACAGATGAAAAAAATTTTATATCAAAATAATTTTCGTGGGAATACAAATTTAATAGAAATGATTTTGTTATTCGTGCTTAATTCCCAACTTTTTATTCTTGATAAAAACACTGAAATTTATTGTTGATGGGATAAGCTATTCCTATGCGCATTTCACTGATTACTTAGGCCAGATCGTCAGGAAACTTCATCCAAAGATTTTGAAAAACAAGATATTAAACCAAATTTAATAAATTCAAAAACAAAAAAATAAATTTTGTTTTTTGTATTCTTCAAAAAAGGTAGAAATAAACGACACTAATGGCCGTACTTTCTACAAAAAGAAAGCAGGTCGTGTTTTACCTTCAGTTTTCCTTTAAAATGTGGCAGCTTTCACACCATAGGTTTCTATGCACAGCTAGATTTCTTTTTGTAGAAATTACGTGCATTACACATAGGTATGCACTGATTAATGGGTTTATTTGATATTCTCCAGGGCCCTTAAGTGAAGCGTGTTTCTAAAAATTTACGGCGTTACGTCCTACGTGTATACGACATACGATTTAATTGTGTTCCTAGCATTAACGTCAAAGTAATGTAGTCGTCAACTTGATGTGACAACATACATACATACTATATATTACAACGTTTTGTTTATTATAATTGTTTGTTTTGTTTCTGTTTCTGTTTTTGGCATTGTAAAATGGTTTTACAAAAACAAATAGTACCGAAATTAACTGTAATAATTTCGCGTTAAATAGGAGTGAATACTAAATAAATATTTTTAAAAAAGCCAGTTTAAAATAACCTTACTTGAAAATATTTAAGAAAACAAAATTATTTAAAGAAAATTTGCTTACAGCGACTGCTACGTGGTATGCAACGATTACCGGATGAAACAGCACCACACCAAGGAAAACAAGCCACAATTGCATCAAGTTGTTCATATGTATCACTAATTACTACATTTTTAAAAATGTTAAGCAATTTTTTAAGAAAATTAGTAAAAATAATAAAAAAAAAACAATCCATTTGCAAGCAATACATAGAAAAGAAACAAAGAAAAAAGGCAATAAAAAACCATTAAAAACGCACCCGTATTAAAACCTTTCCATAAAGTTTAATAAAATAATGCACAACTATTCAAACAAGAACACATACTTGAGTTTGAAACTTCCTTAACGTATTGCAAAGCCAAACGTTTCAAATAATTAGCATCGTCTTCAGCAACAAAAAAGCCCATAAAATTTTGACTCATATATAACTCCAACTTAATGGGACGATCTAACAAGGCCCCTGTCATATCTACAACTTGTTTTAAAGCTTTCGACAACTGAAGGGAACATTCATCTGGTGCCTGTAGATAAAAATTAAATTTTAATGCTTTAGCAGAGTTTTTTGTTTGTTGGGATAAATGGTCTTGTGAAAGAGCAAATGAAAAATATCGTAGTTTTTTTATGAAATATAACTGAAACTCTGTGTATTTTGTTGTTGAATTTAACAATATAGCTTTGATATTTAATTTAATTGTTTTAATATACATACATATGTACATACATACCTTAAAAAATGAAACTAATGTTATATGTGGTACATAGTTGTGTGCACCATTCCAGCCGCACACTTGTCTTGATTTTGTCCAAAACTCTTCAAGTTGTTGCAAAAATGGCCCTGTGGGACAGGCATATAAAATATATTCACGGGGTGTACATTCATCTAAAGTATTATCATTGACATGAGCCAATAGCCAATCGGAGGCAATTTGTACACCACGATTGCCTGTAGATGCTAAAGCTTTTTCTCTGTATAAAAAAACAACAAAAATTTATTTAAAACAATATTGAATAAATGTTAAAGGCAAGTGAGGTACAATGTGATATGTATTTTGTCTATTGCCTATTATTTCGAATCTTAGTGTTAGATGCTAGAATTTATGTCTTTATAAAACTTTAAACCATTTTTAATGACTTGTTGTTTTCACGCCTTTTGTGAGTTTGGATATGTTTCTTTTTTTTTACAAGGACAAAGTTCTAATAATCAAATTATAATAACCAAGTCTTTTTATTTCGGAATAAGCTTAAATTAACAATATTTGTTAAAAACAACTAAAATCAAAACATAAAAATAGTGTTGTGCACGTGAGATTTTAATTCTAAAAATTTATACAATTGTATAAAGATATTTTTCAATATTTTATGTAGGTATTCAATAGTTTAACTGCCTGTTTTTCAAAAAAAATTAAAATTTTTGGTTGGGAAAATATGTATATTGAAACAACAATAAAAAAAACTCAAATTTTATTTTGTTTTCAATATAAATTTCTAAACGAAAACTTTTATTTTAGTTTGAAAAACAGGTAGTACAAAAGCCTTCGGGAGTTCGTGAGAAACCGTGAGTGATTAAAAATTTTAAGCAAGCACGAACATATTATGTTGGAATCTCGCTCATTCTTTTATGCGTAATTAATATGTTATGTAATCACAATCGATAGTGCGTGACACGAAAAGTTCACGTTACGTGCACATCTCTAAATAAAAACCCTCATTTTAGATAATATTCAGGTGAAATAATTCTTTAACCTATTTAACGATCAGTTGTTGTTGTTGTTTTAACAGCTCGGCCTGAAAAACAAGTACATATGTATGTATGCATGAAACTATTCTCTATTCTTCTTTTTGCTATGGCCATTCAGATAGATCAAGGCCCAGTAGTTGAGCTACTTCCCGCGGGCGTATTCATAAGGACGCTGTTTTTAACTGGGTTGGCTTAGCACTGCAACCACTCAAATGTGCCAATACCACTCTGGTTCGACGCGGTAAGTCCCGTTCTAGTTTTGCAACGCGTGGGGGACGACCTCCTAGAACAATATTATATCGGTGTCTATTCATAGCAATTTTCACCGACTCCCTAAGAATTTTATTCAGAGCTGCCCTGTATGAGGTGTGGTCTGTCATAGAGTCCAGGTGATGTTAGACTTCACTCTCATACCATCGAAGATTTCTTCTGACATGTGTCGGGGGGAGGGGTCTAATTCCGTTAGATAGTATTTCAGCTACCCCACAGATGACATCCTAGAAGAAACTGCTTTGTATGCATTACGTTGGTGCTCCATTGATGTCATCTGAACACAGGCCCTTAGGGCGGCATTTTTACAGCTCTGAAGTTTCTTCCACTTAGTATCGCGGACCGGCCAATCGTGTTGTATGTAGCCAACAAGGTTTAATTTTCCATGCAATAATTGCTGTCGGCTAGAGACTGTAGTACTTTTTCTACTCCGCATTCTATCGCCGATTGCAGTTACATGTGTCGATAACATAATGAGGCTGTCAAATGAGGCTCCCAATATCGTTGGTTGATTTTTTGTCGGGATTATGCTGACATCGACAGTCACAAATAACACTAACCCCGCATCCTTTGTCCATACTGAGAAAAGAGTCGCCGAAGGAGGGAGAGATGTTCATAATCCTCGTGTTATAGATAACCGTTAACCAAACTACAAAGGTCATTGGCGTTGTGACCCTCGCCATAATAGTCAATTATCACTTCCTTGCTGATTAGGGTCTCATATCGTCGATCTTAACGAGCTGTATTTTTTTGCATTTTATTTTTCATTAATTATACATTTCTTTTAACTCAAAAAAACAAATGCATTTACGAATCAATCAATAACACTAATAAATGTTTACTTTTTAATTGGGCAATACTTCCCTACCCCAACAAACGTTATCAATCAAAGGTGAGTGAAATGTAAACGAAAAAGAAGCTTTAATAATGCAGCGAAGAAAATCAATAACAAACCCAATTATTTTTTATTAAATATTTTATACATTTTTTCATTTTCATTCAAATTTATTTTCATCAATAAGAAAAACTTACGCTCTGTGTCTTTGGAAGCCCATTTGAAGTAGAGTTTGTAGAGGCGTTAAATGTTGTTTGGATATACGAGTTGGTGTTGGATTTTTACGTGGCGGTAACGTAGCCATTTTTTACATATAATTAAAATCTCAAGAGTAAAAAACGTATGTTTATATTTTGCTTAAATTAAACACAACTTAATTATATTTATTTTTTTGTAATTTAAAAATGCTTGAAAAAACAAACTACACCATAGGCAACAAAATCGACCGACAGTTTTATTTACAGTGAGAAAATTTCCCATCCCATTTAAGTCGTTGCCAGATGTTATTGTTAATAATAAAATTTACTACAAGAGTTCACCCAAGGTATATTTATAGCAGGTAGCCGCGATATTACAACAATTGTACAATAAAACAAACAACAGCGCTTTTTATTGTTGTTATGTGATACGAACTGTCAAACAGCAATGGGGCTGTTTACTAAAATGTTTTGAAATTTTTTTATGTGGGTACTTTTTTGTTGTATTAGAGTACCATACGTTTTAAGACAATGAGGATAATGCTAATTTCCATCATAAACCTTTTTACCGGGCTAAAATGTTTTTGTTATTCGGTTTTAAAAGGCGTCGAGCAACATTTCGAGTATGTATTTGTATTTTAATGCTGATTTGAAAATATTTTTTTTTAAAAAGCTAATTAATTATTTTTTAACAAGGCTACTAAATTGTTATGCTTTTACAGTTGTGTAAATATACATTTTCTTAAAATATTATATGGGTAAAATCATAATAAAATCGAATTTATTTTTTAAACAAGATTTCTTAGAAAAAAATGGATAAAGAACTTTTGTCATTAAGTATCAATTTTGCATTCGAAAAGTCGATTTGTCGTGATTTGCGATTAATGTATCTCTAAAAGTCGGCAAAGTCAATATTTTATATTATATGTATATTTATGTATGCACAGCGCGTAGTTTGCATATATTTTATATATGTACCTCATATTTAGAGAACATTTGCATACTATGATGACTGTCTTCAAAGATTTATATGCCTTACGTGTAATATGAGACATTGTACATTGAAGACATTTTTACGGATCTTTTTTGTTCAATTTATTCCGCTGTGTATATATAATGATATTTTATTGTAAAATATTTGATATATGCGCCTTAAATGCATAAATATAACATTTTTATAAAAATTTTGATTTTTATTATTGCCATACTTGCTACAAAAATTCATTTTTAACGCCATTTAAATATTTGTATTTATGTGAGTTTGAAGTCAGACTTTTTGCTTCATATTATAATATATTCACAATGTCCTATTCTACTTGCAAGAGTAAAAGAAACAAATATTTGTGAGTTTGAAGTCAGACTTTTTGCTTCATATTATAATATATTCGCAATGCCCTATGCTACTTGCAAGAGTGAAAGAAACAAACAAACAGAGCATACATGTCCAGGGCATATATATATATATACAATAATACTAGCATTTAACCCGCTACTTCGTTAGCGTCTCCTTTTCCTTCGTCGACACATTTGTATGCCAAAGCTTATAAAAAAGACCAGTTGTAGAACCAAAAAGCTAAAAAAAATATAAAATTTCACGTATTTCCTTTATTAGGTACGAACAAGTCAATGCATGGAGAAAACTGTTGTAAAAAAAAGTACCAAAAATAGTTACGATTTTCACCCCTGAAATGTTAGAATTTCGAAAAAGTACTAAATTCGTATTCGTATATTTTTGATAAGTTTCGAATGTGGTATTAACTTTGTTTTTTATGTTTATTGGTTCAAGAGATGGATGGGGTGTCAAAAAAAGTGCCAAAATTCAGGTTTTACCCGTTTACTCCCTAATAGGGCTGAATTTCAAAAAGTACCAGACTCCTGCCTGCTTATTTTTCTAAAGAACAACGATAAGTATTACATTTTTTGTATCTCTTTTAGTTGTAGAGACATAAGGTTACCGAATTTTAGCGATTTTAACCCCGTAACATTAGAATTTCCAAAAATCCCGTCTTAGTGGATCGATTCGGGGAGTGACCAATCTCTAGTCAAAATTTCAAGTTTTAAGCTTCAGGAATTACGGCTGCGCGATGATGAATCAGTCAGTAACGTTACAATTTTATATATATATTGATATGAATAAGTCGCATTTTGATGTTCTCTGTAAAACGGCTCATACACTTCGTCGGTTGATTATTTAATTGTCGTATGTGGATACAAATTACATACGACATACGACAATAAAATAATCAACCGACGACTTGCAATATAATAGTTACATTTTTCGTACTGTACAATTATATTGCCAATGTGTATGTGATATTCGAAGGTGGCATAATATATTGTAAGGAATCAAAAGACGTTTGATTTTAATTGCACAATAGGCAACATTGTACGATGTTAATTTTTTAAAAGTTATGTTTTTTAATAAGAATGCGCCATATTTTAATTGAAACCATTGTGACACTTTTTGAATAATATAGAGCAATATATAAATAATAATGCGTAAGACAATTTTGTTTCTAGAAATTTTCTTATGAAAGTTACATGTTTGTGTTTACGAACAACAATTTATTTTTTGATTCTAAATCACAGGAAAGTGATTGTGTAGTCAAATTTGTATGAAAAGCCCTCAGTTAAATTTTACTACACAATCTCTTGTCTGTTATTTAAAAAGAGCAGATTAATTTTAAAAATAAGACCTCGATAAATTACAGTTTATAATTCATTAAAGATTAAAATTGCTGTTATGAGCCAAAAGTTGTCAGGCAACACTGACTACTACGTGTAACACTGATGGGATTTGTGGTACAATAGTACCAAATTTGGTACAATCGAAACCTAATTGGTACACTGGTACATTTTTTCCATTTTTGGTACAATTTAAAAAAAATACCCACGAAGTTTTATGATTTCTTAAGATAAATTAAGCCTGGGATCAAGTGCCTCCAGTTCACCACTTTTGTCGATTGTTTCGGTGACACTGTCTAGACTTTTCTCTGTCTTTCACAAAAAAATAAAGGACATTCTTGTTCACAGAGTACATTTCGCAGTTTTGAAGTTTTTTTGATAAAATTTTGTACACTGGTTTTGATTCATGTGGAGGAAGCCTACTAAAAATGGTGAGAATCGGTTCATAATTTCACATAGCCCCCATAAAAACTTCTTTTTTAAATAGTATTTGTGCCTATAAACAATCTTATCGTGTTGGAAATTAGATAAAATTAATCCCAAATTTTTTTCTGCAATCTATGTCATCTTACCAAATTTTATTGGAATCGGTCCATATTTGGCCGTAGCTTCCATACAATTACTACTCCCGGAAATATCTTAATATCTAAGATGAGGATATATTAATAATATTTGGCACAAAGAACTTTCACATGAATCTTAACCTCCTTACATAATTTTGTACTGGCTGGTCCATGTTTGTCCATGGGTCCCAAATGGGGTACACTTTCGAAAATTTCTCTTTGTATACTGTGATGTAGAGTATCAAATGGCCGGGATTGACCGACTTTACTTTTTTATTTGTTTTGTTTTAATTTTTTATCAAGGTGAATTCATCCCAGGTAATCTCGGTACTACAATAAGTACAACTCATACAAAAACCACAAGCAATTTGTTTTTCTAAAATCATTGTACAATGTCAAAAACAAATAAAACAAAACAGAAACAAAGATAATAAAAGAGAATAAACAAAATTTTGACATCCAACAGTGATTTTAGCTAATATCAGCAGGGCTTTTAAGACCACCTGTAATAAATTCGCCTTGATTTTTATTGAACAATAAAGTGTAATGCAAGGCGAATTCAAACGGGTAAACTCATCTCGTCAGCCGTTCATCAGCTGTTTCCACGGCGAATTTAAAAATATGGTCAAACGTCAAAATCTGATTTTGTTTTGAGAAGAAGTTGAATGAAAAGTGTTAAAAATATTATTTTTATAATAAAAAAATTTCAAAACTGCGAATGATTGAAGTGAATTTATTAATTTCTTTTATAAAAAAGTGATAATTTTAATTTGCAATAAAAAATTTTGACAACTAACCAGAAAATTGTATAAACAAAATACATGGGGCTTTTTGTAGTTGTAGAGATGAGTTTACCTGTTGAATTCGCCTTGGTGTAATGAAACTGTGCAAGGCGAATTCAAACAGGTAAACTCATCTCGTCAGCCGTTCATCAGCTGTTTCCACGGCGAATTAAAAAATATGGTGAAACGTCAAAATATGATTTTGTTTTGAGAAGAAGTTGAATGAAAAGTGTTAAAAATATTTTTATAATAAAAAAATTTCAAAACTGCGAATGAATGAAGTGAATTTATAAATTTCTTTTATAAAAAAGTGATAATTTTAATTTGCAATAAAAAAAATTTGACAACCAACCAGAAAATTGTATAAACAAAATAGATGGGGCTTTTTGTAGTTGTAGAGATGAGTCAAGGCGAATTCAAACAGGTAAACTCATCTCTACAACTACAAAAAGCCCCATGTATTTTGTTTATACAATTTTCTGGTTGGTTGTCAAAATTTTTTTATTGCAAATTAAAATTATCACTTTTTTATAAAAGAAATTAATAAATTCACTTCAATCATTCGCAGTTTTGAAATTTTTTTATTATAAAAATAATATTTTTAACACCTTTCATTCAACTTCTTTTCAAAACAAAATCATATTTTGACGTTTCAGCATAATTTTTAATTCGCCGTAGAAACAGCTGATGAACGGCTGACGAGATGAGTTTACCTGTTTGAATTCGCCTTGAGATGAGTTTACCTGTTTGAATTCGCCTTGAAACTGTGTATGCTTGCTTTTTCATTTTAAGTGAAATTTTGGTACAATTTATGCCAATTTGGAACAATGTTGCCATTGAGACGGTACAATTTAAGAATTGTCAGATCCCATCAGTGACGTGTAATTAAAATTTCAGCGGTATTAACATTAACGAGAACTTCTTTATTGTCTTCTACAACCGGATTAAAATTAAAATAAATAAAAAGCAAACGATATAGTTAGGAAGATGTTTAAAATTAGTTTGTGTATAATTGCAATTTTATTCCTTTGTTCTTCCACTTTTGCTGACAAAAAAGCTAAAAAATATTCCCAGGAAGCAAAAGACCCGCATTTCGAACAAGTGAAATCTGAGACGTACGATCCCGATTTCCGTAAGCTGCAAAGACCTTTTCGTATGGCTAAATTAAATTTAGTATGGGCTAAGGCACAAAATGTAAGTATAATATGTAAAACAAAAACGATAAATTTGTACAATTTCTATAATTTTAGCGTTTGACCGAACCTAAATTAAAATCTTTGTATATGGAACTTAAAATACAAGATAAAGAAGAGATAGCTTGGAAACAGTTGAATTCTCAACACAAAGATAAGGATGGTCTAAAGGAAAATGAACTAAGACGTAAGTTGATAGGCATTATGAGTTCCTATGATCTTTTGGAACATTTTGAAGACACTGAAGACAAGGACAAAGTTAAACCTTATAAAAAGTTTCATGATCCTGAGGAACGCCACATTAATAAGAGTCTATTCAAAGATAAAAAATTAAATAAGTTGTGGGAAAAAGCTGAAGTTTCGGGGTTTACTGCTGAAGAGTTGAACTCTTTAAAACAAGAATTTGAACATCACCAGGATAAAGTTGATGTTTACTACAGTTTATTAGAAAATATAGGATCTCAAGTTGATGTTAATAAACACGAAAGTAAGTTTTACTGCATACATAGATAATTCTTTCAAACGTATAATTGTTGGAATGTTTAAAATAGATGCTATTAATGAAGATGAAATGGAAAATTTTAATATGATCTCCAGCGATCCTAATGATAATGAGATTGAAACACCTACAGGAACTGTTAAGAAATATGAAAATCACATTAATGAAGTACGCGAACATCATCGTGGTCTTAAAGATCATTATGAACGTTTGGAACGTTTAGTCTCAGCTGGTCCTCATAGTCAAGATTTCATAGAACCCAAGGTGCAGGGTTTATGGCGTGTGGCTCAAGCCAGTAATTTTACTGATAAAGAATTGTCTTCCATTAACAGTGAACTTCATCACTTTGAATCTCGTCTTCTAAAACTGCGTCACTTGCATGCTGAGCATGCTTTACAAAAGGAGAAATATAAAAACGAAAAACATAAAGACAAAACAAATCGCTTTGAAGATATGGAAGATACCATAAAAAAGCAATCGCGTAAAGTGGAAAAAATACAAGAAAACATTGAGAAGACTATATTTAAACACAGCGAACTCTGAACTATTAGTTGTGTTAATTTCTATTTAATATTGATAAGCGCACAGCTGAGCTCAAGAGTGTATAAAATGTTAAACTCGAGTAAAATTAGTAATATGTATGTATAGTTCTAAGATGTGTAAACATATCAAGCACTTGTAAGCAATATTTTTGATAATGTATAAATAACGAAATTATATTCCAAAGAAATTGGTTTAGATTAATTTAGTTATTGTTGCGCTTAGCAAATATTTGAATCTCTAAAAGTTAGTTGAATTTTACATAGCGTTTAGTAGATCCAACAGCATTTCCAAATTTATTAGATTTTATTTTTAAAAATATGTTACAAAAACGGTTTTAGGTTTCGTGGACCACATACAATATACCTCATTGCTTTCCAAAGGAAAGCTAAGGTAAAATGTAACAATAAAATACAATATAATAGTCTGGAAGTGTATAAAGTAATTTCTGAAAAATTGAAGGAATAGGACTATTACAAAAAAAGCTTTATAAAATACATAACTGAAGTTTAGCTCATAGAATAAATTCGAAAAATAAAAAATTTTGAATATAATATAAAGTAATTTTCGGAAGGAAAAATTATTCCCAGTTTCTATTTGTAAAAAAAAAAATTTAAATTTAAAAAAAGTGGCAAGAGGCAGAAGAACAAAAACGGTTGTGCCAATATATTAGGTCATAATTCCATTAAAGTGTGTACTCAATAATTGATAAATGAATAGGAAAAAAGTTTAAGACTATTAGGTAGAACATTCCAAACTCGATAGACACACACTACAAAAGAGCGGTGAGATATTGAAAGATGTATAAACGGCACATCAATCTGAATATTACGTGTTGAGTTGATAAAAGATAATTTATTCACTAAAATTTCTGGTTGTTGAGTTTTCATAATTTTATAAAAATGAAGTAAAATACGGAATTTCAGATAATCATCAAAACTTCATTTTAAAAATTGTGGAACAAGTTCCCTAGTACGTTCATGTTCATTAACTTTTACACCAAAAACAAAACGAACAACCTTTCTTATAATTCCACTAAGTTTATCCACATTGTATAACCAAGAACCAGAAAAAACTTCAAGGCCATAATTAAACTGTGACATAATTAGGGAATGAGCTAATCGGTATCTTACATGTCTAGGTGTATATGGTTTTAGGGAGTTTAACTTTCTCAAGGTGAGACAAACCCTATTAGACAGCGAATTAATATGGTTATCAAAATTCAGGCCCGAATCCAAAATAACACCGAGACATCTAGAACATCAACATAGTCCAAACCAAAGTAATTTTGGCTCTGCGAATGAAAAGTCATAGCCTTAGTCTTAGTAGAATTAATCTCAAGAAGGTTAAGAGACATCCAGTTAGATATTGCACCCAGGTGGTTGCTTATGACCGACAAAAATCGTTGTTCATAAGGGGGATACAATCATTCAGGTAAGTTGTAAATAAAATAGGACCCAGTATAGATCCCTGAGGTACACCAGCGGTTATAGAAGAGTTTACCCCATTTCTTGAAACAAACTGTGATCGTTCCAATAATTAATTGTAAATCAATCTGCATGCAGATTTCAAAAAATTAAAGTTTTCTTAGTTTCCTTGCAAGAACGTTGTGATTAATTTGATCAAGCGCTTTCGTTAAATCAAGAGAGACTTAAATACAGTGCTGATGTTATCAAGTCGCTCCCTTATATCATCAGTTAAAGAAAGTAGTAAAGCTGTCGTATTGTGATTTTGCCGAAAAGCAAACTGATTTGGTCTAATCATTGAACCGCAGTGGGTCAAAATCTATGTTTTCACTATAGTCTCAACTATTTTTGACATCGCAGGTAAGATTGATATCGGTCTTAAATTTTCCACATTACCATTGTTTAAAATAAGTGCAACTCGATCCATTTTCCACGCAGTGGGAAATTTTTAAGTCATAAATATAGAGTTCACAAGATGGAGGAGTGGTCTATTTACAAGCGGAAATATCAATTTTAAGAACTTAATGGGAATTCAATCATAACCTGTTGCATTAGAGTTTATGGAGCTATAGCAAGTACCAGATCATATTCGGTTATAGGAATAAATGAAAAACCATCAAAGTTCTCAGTAAAATTATTAAAATTTAAATTACCTAAAAAATTAGGATTTTGATTATTCAAAAAACTAGAAGCTATGGATTCCCCATTTGATGGATCAAGCTCAGGGTTTTCACGACCAGCACAACCCATTTCTTATAATTTGAGTATTTTTTTTTATTTTATTCTTCCATGATTAAAAACTAATTTTAAATTTTATTAGACTTTTAATATTAAAATGTAGGATTTATAAAAAATATGATAAACTGAAATTCTTATGAATGAGTTCCGAAAGGGATTTTTATACATTTTGGAAAATTTGACTGAAATTCTCATGAAAGTGCTTTGTGAGGAATATGGCCACTGTGTGCAAATCCTTCCATCTTAAAATTTCAAACCTTATACAAGACTATGGACAAGGCTACCACAGTGGTCATATCCCTCACAGAGCCATTTCATGAGAATTTTACTCTAAGAAAAATTTTCAAAAATGTATATAAATTTTAGAAATACAATTTGATATACATATGTAGGTGCTTATAGATTATTTTTTAATATATTTTTTTCACATGCGATATGTTTAAAAAATTAATTTAACTTTTCATATTTATCTTCACACAAATTGTTTCCAAATTAGGTAGAAACATCTCGGTTATCAATACACAGCATAACACAAAATGTATAGTTTTTTATATCTAAGAACGGTAAGAGAAATATAGTCCAAATTTCGTGCACATAGCTGGGTTATTTGTACACAACCTATTTTAAAATATGGGCGGGATCGGCGAAGTGGGCGTGCTATCCCCCGTACAAAGACATTATATATTTCTGTATATCTAAAGAACTGGAAGAACCAAAGTTTCCAAATAATATACAGACATCTTGGTTATCAATACATAACATCCAACAAAATGTCGACGGGTTTGGGAGTGGGCGTGGCACAAAATATATTTATTCATAAAGATCGGTACTAATATAACTTTCTGCTCTTATCTCACCATGGTAGAGGGTATGTAAGATTCGGCATAGTCGAATATAGCACTATTACATGTTTATTCCACATTTAAAGAAAATTATTTTTATACAGTTCCAAAATGAATAAAAAGACGCAATTTTTTTGTTCAATGTGTAATTTGTTCTTTATTACAGGTGCTAGTTATTCCTCTCAAACCTCATTTAATCATTTCAATAAAAAATATATTGCATAATAATATATGTATATAAATACATATACATACATATATCTAACATATAAAAATAAGTAGATCGTCGAGAACCACTGTGACGGGCAAAGTCACCGAAGTTCGTTTTGCCCCACACCAGAGGACTGTTGTTGCAGTTTCCATTTATGTGCTTGTATTTTGTAATGAATTATGTATATTGATTTAGTAAACATGAATTATATTTAAGTTATTTGAATTAAAATTTACTTTGTCTTAAATAATTTGAATTGGTAGTTTTAGCTATATTTAATGAATATGTATAAGTTATAGTTAAGTTATTATTAGTTTGTATTGAATACTTTCAATTGTTAGTTTGAATTTAACGGCTCGGAACAACGCCACCTGGTTGTGAAAGACAGACTTAATACACCACACTACAACACTGGGCAGTCACAGCTGTTTAAATTTCATATGTTGGTTTGTGTGTGTATGTATGCCTGTGTGCAAGGCGAATTCAAACAGGTAAACTCATCTCGTCAGCCGTTCATCAGCTGTTTCCACGGCGAATTAAAAAATATGGTCAAACGTCAAAATATGATTTTGTTTTGAGAAGAAGTCGAATGAAAAGTGTTAAAAATATTATTTTTATAATAAATATATTTCAAAACTGCGAATGATTGAAGTGAATTTATTAATTTCTTTTATAAAAAAGTGATAATTTTAATTTGCAATAAAAAAATTTTGACAACCAACCAGAAAATTGTATAAACAAAATACATGAGGCTTTTTGTAGTTGTAGAGATGAGTTTACCTGTTTGAATTCGCCTTGCCTGTGTGTTAAACCAAACAGTATAAAAGGCAGTGTTACCGTTATGCGACTAAAGTCGCATTTTTGCCCCTTTTTGACTGCCGTGCCACTTTTTTGACCCCTTTGTTTTAAATCCCCTTTTGTATCATTTTGTAGTTTTTTGTGCCCCTTTTGCCCCTTTTTGAACCAAATTTTTTTATACTGTCAATCAATGAATCCGAGCTCAATTTGAAAAGAAAATAGCATCTAATTTGGAAAAAATTAAAATAATGCAGGAAGGTCTATCTATTAACAATAAAATTTACCTCAAATTTCTAGTATATGTATTAAATATTATGAATAAATTAAAACTTAATTTTCAAAACGAATCATCACAAATTATATATTTAGTTTCATCCACGAAAGATTTTGTATTAGAAATTTTTAAAAATTTTTTAAAAAAAGAGTATGTTATGCAAACAAATATAGAACAAATTGATTTTGTTGATGTTCTGCATATAAAAGAAACTCTTAATATATGTATATATCGGCCAAGAAGCCGAGCTAGAAATATGTACTAACAACATCTTAAGTAGTGATATTGTAGAAATTAAAAACAACATTTTACTTTTTTACCAAAAGCTGTGCAAAGAAATTTTATCAAGAATTAATTAAAGGTTTTAGATCCAGTATTTATTAAGTCAGCTGAAGACATAAATTACTTTGAAATTGTTACCGTTTTTATTGATATAATTACTAACCCAGATGATTTTGTAAAAGAGTTCAAACTTTTAGAAACCAGATCAAACGATAAAAGCTATGAAGCAATTTTTATAATATCTAAGCCTGAAACATTTTGGTACGAAATTGGCAATTTAAAAAACTGTTTGGGTGACAATTTATATCCAAACTTGTATAAATTTGCTTCGTATGTTTTTACTTTACCACATAGTAGTGCATCCACTGAGCGGATTTTTTCTAAGTTAGCATATTTAAAAAATAAAGTGACAAATAGACTGAAAGTAGATACCTGTCAGCCTATGTTATCCGCTTTAAAGCTATGTTCACATTATGTGTATTTGTCATATGGAATGTCACTTTTCTACCCACATGTGTTTTCATGTGTATGTCAAAATTTGAGTTTTACATAAGTTTTGTAATTTACATGTTCACATAATGGTATGTAACGTACATTTGAAATAACCTATTAAAAATAAAAAAAAACATTTTTAATAATTAATTAGTGTATTTTTTATCTGTTTTATTATTTATTTACTATTTTAATATGTATGTATTACAATTTCAATTAATTTTTGCCGCCACAAACAATTTTGTTAATAAAAAACAGCTGATGTCAGATGCTTTGTCACTTGAAAATAGAACACGTTCTAAATCAAAATTGTCATGTGTACTGTACACATGATAGTGTTTGAAGGGGTTCAGACGATATGTACATATTTAATATGTGAAAAAGTGACAATCCACATGACAAATACACATAATGTGAACACAGCTTAAATTTGTATCAAAATGACTTGGAAGATTGGATTCCAAGTGATGAATTGATTAATAAATATAGATTTACGTTTTCAAAAAAATAGATATTTAACAGTTGAAGAAACAACATAACACTGCAATTTATGAAAAAATGGACGTTTGTATACTTTTATATGCTTTTTCCTCGAGTTTTTTTCGTGACTTAATTTTTTTGGTAAAAAAGTAAAATAATCCAAGTGCCAAATATTTATGTACATATACTTACATATATACATATCTCTATCTATTTAAATGTAAAGTTTTTTTGTATCAAATCATATTATGAACTTTTTTTTGTTTTTGTAAGTATTGTTATTACACTATTTTAAGCTCGTTTTATTTACAAGTAATTAGTAACTGTTTTTGTATAAATAATTGAAATAAAAATTTTATGCAACAGTTCATTATCGTTTACTTGCAAAAAAGACATGCATTTTCATATATATATGTGTGTTTTTCCCAAACAATTTGTATTATATACCTATAATGTATTTTTTTTATAAATATGAAGTTTATTTTTTGTTATGTTTAGTTTTCGATGACAATAATTTAATTAAAATTGCCCCTTTTTTCTCAGAATTCCCCTTTTTGTGACACTTTTTTTTTGAAAATCCCCTTTTTGTGCCCCTTTTTGAAAATTTTGAACGGTAACACTGATAAAAGGGCGAGCATCGACTGATACGAGTCAGTCGGTGACGAGATCGACATAAGGTAAGAACTACTAAGGCCAGTGGCGAATTCACAGTCGAAGTAGTTTTTAAATTATTAGATCTCACTCAGTGGCATACATAGTAGTGTGAGTATTACCTGTTGGTTATTCCGGGCAAATACTCACAACGCCTGCGCTGACGCGAAGTACCACTGGACAACACTCGAGTGGTCAACCTTGTGCCGTCCCAGTGTGCTTCCTCAGCCTTCCCCAGCGTGGTAGCAGAGGCTTTGGTCAACACCCGAGTGGTAAACCTCGTGCTGGCCTCTGGTTCTGCTCCCACTGCACCAGGTGGCGCTACTGAGCAACCGACATAAATTTTTTAAATAAAGCGATACGTTATATAACGTGGTAAGCGAAGCGTATTATTATTTCGCTCCCCTACGACCCTGGCCACCGCTGAGTCTACCCCAGCCAGTCAGCGGAAACGTGTCGTTACATTGGCGCCCGAGCAGGGACCTAAGGTCCAACCACAAAAACCAACAACAACAACATAAATCACAGCAACAACCAAATCACAGCAACAACCACAACACCAGCAACAACAACTCTAAAAACAACAAACAGGGACTAGAACCAAGAGGCGCAGCAACACCCCACCACCATGCTGAAGACTTCGTGGGTGTATTATTTAAAGAAGGATGAGTTGGCTGACTATCTCCAACAATTCCAGCAAACCCCAACGGGTACCGTAGAGGAAATGCGCAAGCGTTTCGCCAAATTCGTGGCCGGAGAACACGAGGAGGAAGCCAGGACGGAACTCTTAAGGTTGCAGGCGCAGCACGAAATCCCTCCCGCGTCTCCAAATCTACTGCTCCAGCTGCCTCAGACTGGAACGACCAGCCAAGCCAGTCCGGCCAAAATAGAGGAGCCCGTGCGACCATGCTACACAAGCGTTCCCAAGGAGAGGAAAGAAGGCCGGGTGATGGTGATAGAGACGGTACGTAAATGGGGAGTCACCTACACGGGTGGAGATGATGCACTGAGTTTCGTTGAGCGCCTGGAGGAATTAGCGGACATGTACGAACTTCCCTTAAATGATATCCTGCCAGTACTGTCCGAATTCTTCCAAGAAAAGGCCTTGGTGTGGCTCCGAAACAACCGCAAGACTTGGCCGCAGTGGGGTACTTTTAAACAGGACTTCCTCACTTTCTTCCTTCCCCCACGATATTTTGAGAAGCTGGATGATGAAATTCGGAAGCGTATCCAGCGCCCACGTGAACGATTCAAGGACTATGTACTCGCGCTGCAGGACTTAATGAGGCACGCCGACATGACAGATGCCCAGAAGGTGGAGCGGATCTTCCGTAACTCGCAGGCTGACTACCAATGGTATATCCGAAGACTGGACTTCGTCACGCTGGAAGACCTTATAAGGCTAGCCTGTGACTTGGAGTGTATCCCAAACCATCCGTCCGGCCGAAACGAGCATCATCGGGCAATCACCACCGTCACCTCCCGACGAAACGCTCGAAGACGGCCTCGGCGGTCCCGCCCAGCTGACCGGACCAGAACTGCCCTACGGTGGGTGGACAGCAAACTCACCGCCCACATCCTCGTTCAAGGAGAATTGTGTTTCGGCATCGTGGACACAGGAGCCACCCGAAACTTCATGACACCAGCAGTGATCCAGGGGGTGCCCGCTAATCCAGCGAAAACCAAGGTCGACATCGAGGTAGTGCTGGCTGATGGTTCGAGTAAGTTGATCACGCAAGTAGTTACATATGAGGTCACCTTTGGAGATAAGACCGTGCTTACGGACTTCTTGGTCATGGAGTCGGCAACAGAAGGCATTATCCTCGGGGCAGACTTCCTCCGCACCTTCGACACCAGGATTCAATGCGCAGGGTTAGTAGCGAGAACGCGGGCCAAGGTAAGTGGTGCAGAACAGTCTAGGGCCCGTCTCATATCATTACAGCCTACGCCCCAGCTGACGCGTCAGGAACAGATTGACTCGAAAAAGTATCCGTAACTATGCCTAGAATATTTTTTCGGGGTCGAGCTGTTAAAAGGGTTCTTGCGGATCTCGACATAAACAAGTCTCCTGGGCCGGATGGTATACCTGCACTGGTCTTGAAGCAGTGCTCTTCGACGCTAGCTCGTCCCTTAGCAAATCTTTTCAGCACTTTATACCGTGCCGCGGAATTTCCAATCTGCTGGAAAGTTGCTAACGTAACGCCAATTCCTAAAAAGGGAACCGCTAATAACCCCGAAAATGACCGCCCAATTGCAATTTGTTCGGCACTTTCCAAAGTTATGGAGAGTATGGTAAATTACCATCTTGTCAAATATTTAGAGTCAAACTACCTACTAAGCGACCGCCAGTATGACTTTCGTAGAGGTCGCTCTACTGGAGACTTACTAGCTCTGTTATCGGAAAAATGGTGCCGTTCCATTCACCATTTTGGCGAAAGTAAGGTAATTGCTTTAGATATTTCCAAGGCGTTTGACAGAGTCTGGCATGGTGCACTCTTGTCAAAACTTGCTGCATTTGGTGTCGGTGATAATTTCTCTCGATTTATATCGAGTTTTCTCAGAGATCGCACTATACGAGTTGTTATAGATGGGGTTTCGTCAAACGAGTTCAAGATTCATTCAGGGGTGCCGCAAGGCTCCGTTCTTTCTCCTACTCTATTTCTTATCTTCCTAAACGACCTCCTTGGTCAAACTTCCAACCCTATCTACTCTTTTGCAGATGACAGCAACCTTTGCCACTCGTTCTCATTCGAATGCAGACCAAGCGTATCCGATGTCGCTGCTATGCGGCAGAATATGAATGATACGCTTGGCCGAGATCTTGACACGATCTCGGAATGGGGTCGAGCGAATAGGGTCGATTTTAATGCCCGAAAAACACAATGTTGCGTGCTGACGCATAAACGCGCGACAAATCAGGGTGCCTCATCTGTATATATGGGTGGTATAATTATTGAGGAATCAGAATCTCTTGATGTTCTGGGCATGAGGATACAATGTGATGTCCGATGGACTGAACATATATTCAAGGTGTCGAAAGAAGCATTCAAGTGCCTCGGTTTTCTAAGACGGTGTAGGATATACTTCACTCCATCTGATCTCCTTACTATTTATACCACCTATATCCGACCGCGTATGGAATACAACTCTCATGTGTGGGCCGGTGCTTCAAAGTCTATTTTGGAGCTTCTCGACCGCGTGCAGGAGAGGGCGAAGGTTCTCATTGGTGACAGTAGGGTATCCAATTCTATTGACTCCCTTGAGCACCGTCGCAATGTGGGTTGTATTTGTCTGTTTTATCGTTACTACAATGGGATGTGTTCTGACGAAATAAGGGATCTGGTTCCCGAAACCCGTACGTTTGTTCGCAATACACGTTTTTCCTCAAGAGCCCATCCTTATGTGGTCGATTGGCAGGTGAATCGTACAACGCATTACAGGGAGAATTCGTTTTTTTCCCGCACAGTTCGTATGTGGAATAACCTTCCTGCAGAAGTCTTCCCTCTCACTTACAACATGATCAAGTTCAAATCGAATGTTCACAAACACTACTCCCTCTATCCTCCTTCCCACAACCTATTTTCCTAGTTCCAACACAATGCAATGCATTAGTAGGGGTCATCCCCTGAGTGCTGGTCCTAACAGTAAAAAAAAAAAAAAAAAAAAAAAGAAGAACGGGACGTGGCGAACTTGTATGGACTTCCGCCAACTCAATGCCAGGTCCATACCGGATGCCTACCCCTTGCCCCGAATCGATACCATACTGGGCAGATTACGAGATGCCAAGTACATCAGCAGTATCGATCTAAAGGACGGCTACTGGCAAATCCCGATGCAAGAAGAAAGCAAGCAATATACCGCATTTGCCGTGGCCGGCAGAGGGTTGTACCAGTGGCGAGTCATGCCCTTCGGCCTGCATTCCGCCCCAGCCACCCTTCTACGAGCCTTAGACGGGGTCATAGGGCCAGACATGGAGCCGAATGCTTTCGCCTATCTAGATGATATTATAATCATCGGCAAAACGTTCGAAGAACACTTGGCCAATCTGAAGGAAGTATTTAGAAGGCTACGGGCTGTTAACCTCCGAATAAATGTTGAGAAGTGCGAGTTCTTCAAGGCCGAGACCAAGTACCTGGGCCATATAATCACGCCAGAAGGCATCAAGACGGATCCCGAAAAGATTGCCGCTATCGCCAACATGCCCGTTCCCTGAAACCTCAAAGTGCGGCGCTTTTTGGGTATCACTTCCTGGTACCGCCGTTTTGTCCAAAACTTTGCGGAAACGGCTCAGCCGTTGACGAAATTATTAAAGAAGGGTAAGCACTGGAAGTGGGGGCAGGAACAACAAGACGCATTTGAAACTCTGCGTAAGAAGTTAACTGAAGCTCCGGTATTGTCCTGCCCGGATTTCGACAGAACATTCGTCCTCCAAACGGACGCCAGCGATTACGGCTTAGGAGTAGTCCTTACTCAAGAAATTGAGGGCACCGAGCGAGTCATCGCTTATGCGAGTCGGCACCTCAACCAGGCCGAGAAAAACTATTCGGCCACCGAGAAGGAGTGCTTGGCCATAATATGGGGGGTTCGTAAAATGCGTCCCTACCTGGAGGGCTACCAGTTCATCATCCTTACCGACCACCTGGCTCTAAAATGGTTAAATTCTATCGAGAACCCATCCGGGAGACTGGCCAGGTGGGCTTTAGAGCTACAACAATACCAGTTCTCCATCCAGTACCGGAAAGGACAACAAAATATTGTGGCCGATGCCCTATCGCGACAGCCCGTTACTGAACTTAACCTGCTGCAGTCGGATGGTTCCGTCCCACATAACTGGGTCACAGAACGTATGTCACAAATGCGCCAAAACCCGGAGGCCCACCCTGACTATTCCATCATCAACAACCAACTATACCGGCACGTGACCACTAGAGCCCTATTGCAAGAATGCGTTCAGTGGAAGTTGTGCGTCCCCGAGGCATTACAACAACGGGTCTTACAAGAAACCCATGATCAGCCAACCGGAGGTCATTTAGGCATTAAAAAGACCATCCACAAGATCGGCAGCCGGTATTATTGGCCCGGAATGACCCGGGATGTAAAAACGTATGTTCGAGGTTGCCAGACGTGTCAGCAGTATAAGGTTGCGCAACAAGCACCGGCCGGCAGGATGTTAACGCGCATCCCGGAAGAGCCATGGGCAACAGTGTGCGGGGACTTTGTGGGTCCCCTTCCCAGAACCAAGCACGGAAATACGATGCTCCTCGTATTCTTTGATCAAATCTCAAAATGGGTGGAATTGATTCCCCTTCGTAAGGCAACCGCCGAGGGAGAGTGAAGGCACTCAGGGAGCGCATAGTAGCTCGATATGGTGTGCCGAAAATCCTCATCACGGACAACGGCTCTCAGTTCACGGGCAATGTGTTCAAGAAGGCCCTGGGCGACCTAGGGATTGGACAGCAATTCACCGCCCCCTACACACCTCAGGAGGACCCTACCGAGAGAGCCAATCGAACCATCAAAACCCTAATGGCACAGTTCTCGGGTCAACACCATAGCACCTGGGACGAGTTCTTACCTGAAATCATGTTGGCCATGAATACGAGCCAGTCAGAATCAACCGGGTTTACCCCCGCCTATTTGACCCAGGGCCGGGAACCCCGGCTACCAAAGGCCCTGTACGATGCAGTTACTGTCGGTACAGGTAGCCGAAATCCAGCACCTACCGAGCGGGCGAGGGAGCTACAGGAAGTATTCAGTATGGTGCGCAAAAACCTGGCGAAGGCGTCGGCGAAGCAAAAACGCCATTACGACCTGCGAAGGCGTGCCTGGCAACCGGCCGTGGGGGAGCAAGTAATGGTGCGACAGCATCCGTTGTCAAGAGCCGTGGACAATTTCGCGGCTAAGTTGGCACCAAAATTCGCGGGTCCATACATAGTGCGGTGTAGTGTAGACAGTAGTGATGTGAGCACGGCCCACCTCAGTGCATTAAAACCATTTTATCAACAAGACTAGTAAAAAAAAACCCATCTCTCTTTCTTTGATCCTTGCAGTACGGCCGTATACTAACACATACCACGCTAACGAGAGCACACAAAATGGAGCGCAATGGAAAAAAATTCGAAACAGCCCGGAATCGATTCCGGGAAAATATGAGGCGCGAAGACGCTAAAACGCCGCCGAACCATCTTCCTAGCCGATGATGACATCCCAGGTACTAGTAGAGGACGACCTGGTCGGGGCCGGCCGGGTAAACGAAAGGTCCCCAAGACCCCCGCCCCAACAGGGGAACGTGTGAGGGAGTACCTCAACAGCATGTCGACGCAGCCGGGTACAGGGCCAACACCGGCCAGCAGCCGGCCGCCGAAGTACCTTGTGAGGTAATTGAGTTGGACTCTGATTCGGACGTGGCTCCCCCACCTCCTCGATGGGTTCCACTGGTGGACGAACCAAACGACGAGTACGAGAGGCCGAGGCTTGATGACGCCTTGATTGAGGAACTGCAACGTTTACTGTTTGGCCATGACGATTCGCGGGTCACCATCCGGCCCAACTCTCCCCCGTCACCAGCACTTACCTCTTCTTCCATAGACTGGGAGAGTGAGAACTTCCGACCACCCACTCCGCCGCGCAGATACGGACTAGGGTCCTTCGATGTTGAGGAGCGTCAATTCCGCCATTGGGGTATGAGATGCTTTGAGAAAACCTGGCGAATGAGGGTGCTAATCCCAGAAACCCGTCCGACACGAGAGCTCGAGGGAGCGCGCCCTACCGAAAACAGAGAGACTCCCTGTGACGAAGTAAGATGGCGGAGCCCGTCAGCATCACCAATGAGAACCACTCCGCTAACCCCAGGCCACGGCTGGGACCCCGCCTAATACATACGACCGTTAGGGTCCCCAGCATCACCAGCCCCGTCTTCCTCATCCACCTCGTCGACAGATTTCACGACCACCTCATCGGATACCACCACCACGTCAGTATCATCTCCCGCAGCGACTCAGGCTGAGGAGATACCCCAACCCTCGGTGAATGGCAAGTGGCCAAATGAAAACGAGGAAGTCTTGCCGGTTTCAAGTGAAGGGAAGTTACTGTCACCCAGTCGTACACCGCCCCTACCAACCAGCCCAAGGGAAGTAGCGTTTGAGCAGTTGCCTGAAGCAGTGCAGAGGACGTTCAAAGATGGCGCAGGAGCAGCCAGGCGAAGGCGCGTACTTCTCCTACACCAGGGGCAACGGTACCGAATTCGAGAAGATCCAGATGGCACGGTGCGAGCCCTGTGGCTGATACCATAACCGCCCGGAGAGAGGGGAGGTAGTGTGACGGGCAAAGTCACCGAAGTTCGTTTTGCCCCACACCAGAGGACTGTTGTTGCAGTTTCCATTTATGTGCTTGTATTTTGTAATGAATTATGTATATTGATTTAGTAAACATGAATTATATTTAAGTTATTTGAATTAATATTTACTTTGTCTTAAATAATTTGAATTGGTAGTTTTAGCTATATTTAATGAATACGTATAAGTTATAGTTAAGTTATTATTAGTTTGCATTGAATACTTTCAATTGTTAGTTTGAATTTAACGGCTCGGAACAACGCCACCTGGTTGTGAAAGACAGACTTCACAAAAATAACGGACCTGCGCAATCAAGGCGAACTCAAACAGGTAAACTCATCTCTACAACTACAAAAAGCCCCATGTATTTTGTTTATACAATTTTCTGGTTGGTTGTCAAAATTTTCTTATTGCAAATTAAAATTATCACTTTTTTATAAAAGAAATTAATAAATTCACTTCAATCATTCGCAGTTTTGAAATTTTTTTATTATAAAAAAAATATTTTTAACACTTCATTCAACTTCTTCTCAAAACAAAATCATATTTTGACGTTTGACCATATTTTTTAATTCGCCGTGGAAACAGCTGATGATCGGCTGACGAGATGAGTTTACCTGTTTGAATTCGCCTTGTGCGCAATCTTGTTTATTTGATTCATGAGTAATATGTATATGTATGTATTTATATAAATACAGTAGACGCTCGCAAATTAGAACCGCTTTGTTTTTAAGGCAATTCTAATTTCTGAATTATTCTAATTTCTGGACATTTTTTTCGAATAAAAAATTGAGTATCAGGGGTGTGCTGGAAATCGCAAACGCAAAACGCAAGAATTTGGAAGTTGTTTCTAATAAACTTTAATAAACCTAATTCTTATAATTCTTAGTTTAAAATCCTGTTTTATAGGGAAATATTTGTTTAATATTTGTCATACAATTCTTTTATTACAGAAATCTTATTAAAAAACGACGTTTAAAATTCTTGCGTTTTACGTTTGCGATTTCCAGCACACCCCTGTATATTTACATCCCAAAACAAATTTTTTTCAATATGTGTTGGAAACAGCATTTAATATTGCTGTTCCGTGTGATTTGATGTAACTGATTGAAGATGTTGTCCCATTAAAATCTAGGTCTAACCGGTTCCCTTGAACGCCTTTGTCAAGCTTTTCTTATATTTTGACTTTCCAATTATAAAGTGTTTTTTACGTTTATTTGACATTTCTAATGATACACCTTCACTTTTTAATAGAGACTGCTGAAATATGTACACGCCCATCAAATTTCACAAGTAAACTAGCTAGAAACATAAATAAATGCGGAAAAACAACAAATAGGGAACACATATATAAATTTTGTTATTATGTTTAATCCTTATGTGAATGGCAAAAAAAAACACCTTTAACAGCATTGCAAGGTACCCGGGTACCTATGTGGAATTTACTGTATGAAGGTGCCCGGGTACCTTACCATACCGTTTTCAAAATAATTTTTAAGCTTAAAAATAGTTTTAATTTAAAATTGTTTAAAAGTTAGGAGTTCTCAAGAAGTTTTAAATATGTAGACCATCTGTTTATTTAAAAAAAAATTAAGTTGAAAATTCGAAAGGTACCCGGGTACCTTGCCATTCATATAAGGGTTAAACAGAATAAAAATAAATTGGGGATTTCTTGTGTTCAAATAACAAAAAAAAAAAAAACGCTCTGAAATTAGAATTTTAAATTCGAATTTTAGAGCGTTTAATGTATTGCAAACACTGATTCTAATTTCTGGACGTTCGAATTACTGAATGCTCTAATTTGTGAGCGTCTACTGTATCCATATATTTTTTAGAAAAGGAAACAATTTTCGTGGGAAATTCTATTTACGATAGGGGTCATTGAGTGTTTTTTTTCTCGCTTTCAATAATAACGGGGTAAGGAAAAAAAATTTTGTACAAACTTTGTTGTTCTCTGCAAGTAACTTGCGCAACTAACTTACCGAGTCTGAAAGGAGTCTTACAAGTACTGTTTAATATAAAAGCTGTGTTAAGCGCAAGTCCCAGCTCCGTCCGTCGTTGAGTTTATTTTTTCAGTCTCTTTTGATATTTTGCAGCAGTCGGACGTGCGCGATTGGTTGACCAGTGCGTTAAAGTATCGCAAAACAAGCAAATAAAAAATAAACAGCTGGCTTTCCGAGACTACCTGCTATAAATATACCTTGCTCAACTCTTTTTAGTTGAGTTTGCTATAAAGTTGCCAACTTTAAATATAACGTTTGACAAGTGAAAACTTTATAAAATTCAATACTTTTTTTAACTAAAAGTATTTTTAGTTGTTGCGTCGATTTATTTTATGATGATGAAAATGAAAACTCTTGTTCAGATGTGCTACGTATCAGAAGAAAAATTTGTGATGATTTCAAGCCTCTTGAACTTACCTAATGCCAAGTAACTAAATAATAATTTTAAATTTGTAGATTTAAAAGTCATTTCCGACTGAACTAGGAAGCGTTTTGTTATTTGCTGGATGAAATTAAAGATCATTTAAAAACACCTGTTTGCGTAAAGGCTATTCTCCTGTATTAAAGTTATGCGTTGATCTTCCATTTTTCCCTGACGGGAGCTATCAAAAGTGCAGTGGTAACGATTTTAATATTGAGCTACTAATCTACAATGTCACATGCAATAGCTGGGTTTTTTCATTAGAATAACAATTGTAAATATGTATAGAAATAAATAAACAATAAATATAAAAACAAACACTAGAAGCGCAAATAAAAATTAAATTAATTTCCTGAACATACAAACATTTTTTAGAAATGCAATCCTTTTCAAAAATTTCCGGGGCAACTACATTCTATACAATTATTTAAGAACAAAGGTGCAATTCAAAATCTCTTTTCATATTTATACTTCGAAACTACTTCTTTAAAGCTAAAAAGTAGTATTAGCTACTTTGGTTGTAATTAAGATGCCGTTTTTAAATTATGACTTCCATTTTTTTTGCTGGGAAGCCTCTCAAATTGTTGTTTAGTTGTAATTTATACTACTACTACACCAAACTTTAACAAAGTTGAAAACGGCAATACCACGAAAAAACCAGATGCACAACTGAAAAGCCAACTGCCATTCGAGTTGAGAATGGCAATGCGAATTTACCAAAGACAACCAAACTGTTACAAAAGTGGAGAACCGCAATAGGGGCATTAAATTTAGATATAAAATGTTTATTACTAATATAAAAATGTTTTTTTTATTCAACAAGTGCATTTAATAAAAGTGTTTATATTGCTAAAAATATAAAGTACTCGTAAATGTTGATGGCGACTTAACGAAAGTTTATATGCCATTTCCTTTTGTTAAGGCGTCCGTTTCCATCTGGTTTGTGCTTTGTTCGTTAAGGTTTTAGCTTTAGATAAAAGCTTATTTTCGTTTATTAAATAGATATTTTTCGTTGAATTAGTTTTTATATATATTTTGAGGTAGTCAGACGTGCGCGAGAGGCTGGTCTTTGTAATATTATTTAAAAAGTATCAATCGGTTGAAAAATGTGTTAAATTGAAAGATGTGGTTAATAATACAATTTTAGTGTTCATTTAAAAAGGCTATTCGATACAAGTGTTTAATTTGCTAAAAACTTAAAGTTGTATGCAATTTGCATTAAACGAAAGATTACTTGTGTTAAGTTTTTCCTTCTGTCTTGTTTAATTTTCGTTAAAAATGTTTCCACAAACGGTACTTATATTCACTATGGTGCAAAGTTGTTTTGTTTGTTAATAAAAGTAAAACTAAAAATTAATATTTTCGTTGCGCAAAATCGTTTTAGAAAAATGTTCTTTGGTTTTAAGTTCGTGTCGACGGTTTTGTTTCGAAGTTCGCAATAAATTTTGTGTAAGCCAAACGTGCGCGAATAGCTGATAACTGCTTTTAATAAAAACTATAAATTAAGAAATCAATTGTTAATTAAATATTTAATATGGCAAAGGATTTTTTTTATCAAAAATTTTACATTATATTTCTGCTTCCTTTTTGATTTTTTGCCGATTTATTTAGGTAAGTAATTCGAAATTTCTTTGTATCATTAAAGTTGATTTTTATTAAAAAAAAATTCATATTTTTTCAAGCAATATTTGATTAAATATTTTAACATCCCAGCATAAAATTAATAATTTTTTTGAAACAAATTAGCTATGCGGTCAATACCACAGGGGCTTCGGTATAACAAAAAATATATAGAAAAGAATTGTCTTTAAAGCCCGCCCCGTGACATCCCACACGTTGGTGGTAGCAATTTAAAAAAAAAAAAAGCTACTATTTATGTTTTAAAATTGTTTGTCTGTTTAATTTTATCTTGATACAAAAAAAAACTGCAGATGAAATAGTAAGAGTCAGAAGTAAGAGCAACAGTTTATTTTAGTCCAATGAAAAAGTCGAAGAAAATGCAATTTTTTATTTTGACTGCAGTTATTTAAATACTAATTGATACAAACTAGGGATACCAATCGGGACTGGTTTTCGCAAATCCCGGGATTCGGGATTCCAAAAAATCAAATCCCGGCATCCCGGGATTTTACGAGATATCGGAATTCGGGATTTTTGAAAATTAAGAGATAAATGCTTTTTATAGATATTTATTTAAAAAAAAACGCCTTTAAAAGAAGTTTACAAACGAAGGTTTTATATTTAATTTATTATTTTATAGTTAAATATTAATTAAATTTGTAAAAATTTTAAATTGTGACTTTTCTTATTTAATGACTTATTTAATAAAAAAATATGATAAACAAAACAACGTACGATTTTAAACAATGTGTTACTTGATTCAATAAAAAAATAATTGCCATAAAAGCTATATTTGATTCAATTACCTCAGTTCATTCAAGCTAAATAAAAAAAAATAATTAATATTCTAATTGAACAACGCAACATAGAAGTTGATTTATTTGTTAGATTTTATTAAATTAATTAAAATAAATAATTGAAATTTGAATTCGAAATTAACTAAAAAAATCAATTTATTTAGTTAACCATTAAAATCTTATTTTAACAAAAACGCATTTTTATAACTACCACTACTTGTGGTAGGAATTGTGTAGTGTATAAAATACATTACTTAATATTGTGAAATCGATCCATTAATTACCGCAGGTTCGATGTCAAATCTCGGAAAACACTTTAATAATCTTAACCCTGTAAAAAGTAAAGTTTAAATTTTGTATTTGGTGCACCAGTGAATTGTTTTGTGCATTTTAAAAACATTTTTTTCTTTAATAAATTTTCTTGTTTAATTATTAGCTGCGTTCGAGAACACAAAAGTTTTTACTATTTTTTACTGAACTTTACTGCATTTTACGAAATTGCGTTCGAGTATACAAAATACAGTAAATGAGAACACAAACAGAGAGCGTAAAGTGACAGTTCTTGTCTGAGTATTTACAAATTTTTACTGCAGAAATTTTTGCAGTAATTTAGTAAATCAAAAAAACATATGTTTCAAAAGGTAAACAAACAAAAGTAACAAATAAAATGCATACAATTTTTGAAAAAATTCTTAAGTAAAAGAAAAGTTGAAATATAAATTAAACCAAAACAAACAGTGAATAACTATTAATAAATTAAACTTGTTTGTGAAGCATTTATTTGGCTAAATACAAACTTTTGAAATTTTTTTTGTTAAGTTAATTTATTAGAGTTGTAAAAGTGTGAAGTATTTGGGTACTTAGGTAATCAATAGCAAAAAAATTATTCATGTTCTTTTAAATAATTTAACCCGCTACAAATTAGTAAAATCAAATAAAACAAAAATCAAACAAATATGAAAGATTACATAAAATAGTTTGTTTGTATTTTCCAAAAAATTTCGTGTTATAAAAGGTATTTAATCGATGACCGACAAGAAAACGAGTTAAGTAGTCAAAAGTGTAATCATTTTTCAACACTTCAATTATTTGCCATAAGCTGTTGCTTTTATTTTACGAATTTTTACAAACTTTGCGTTCACGTACTTTTTTGGACAACAGCTTTTTGTGAGAGCAAATTTTTCAGTTTACTCATTTACTGCATTTTACTGTAAAAGTACTCAAACGCACCTATTTTCAGCACTTCTCACGTTAAAATTTCTTTATAATTATTGGATACGCTTGAAAAGAATAACAAAGTGAAAATACTTTCTTACGTTTTCAATGACAGTTGTTGGGGCACCACTGTTTATACTACCTTAATCTACTACAAATGCAAAAACAACCCTGTATAACGAAGAAGCAGAAAGAAGAATAGTGCAAGGCAAATCTTGCAACAATTTGAATTCAACAGTCGTTTGTCGAAACCACAGAATACACAGAACTGTAAAAAGTGACGTGTGAAAAAGGCCCAAATCAGTTGCGAGGGCAGCTTTCGAAGAAAGAGAAAGAAAATGTTTTTTGGTAGTAAAGTGGCAATGTGTAAAAACAGGCCGCTACTATCAACACGAATTGCGTAATCAAAACAAAAAATGCGAAAAGGGCAGCTTTCGCAGAAAAAGACAGAAAAAACACAATATTTTCTGTCTCGTGACACCTCTGTATGCTCTGTGGTCGAAACTCGCAAAGAGAACATCAAAGAAAACAACGCTACGCATTTTTATTGAAAAACAAATAATTTTATTACATTTAATTTGAATACTTTAAATATACTTTTGAACTTATTAATTTACTGTGTATTCATTTTTACGCCTGCCAGGGCAAATAATATTTAGTCAACGTTTTTCTCTGCCTTTTAACATGTTTTTCTTTGGAACTTTGCGACTTCGCCAATAAAATTATTCGTGAACTTTAAACCGTGGGAAATAAATTGCAAGTTTAGGAAGTAAAATCCTAAATTATTGTCCGCGAATTTTAAATCGTCAATTTAATTTCATTAATTGCTACAAAATGACGAGAAAGACTACTGCTGCTAAAAATCTGAAAGGCCAACAAAATGGTGACAACGAAGATGGTCAACAGCATGATAGCGACACCCCATTTGATAGCGATAATTTGGACGTCACGCTTGTTGAAAATGGTTCACAAACCGCTGCCGCTGCTAAAGCCAACAATGTGCTGAATGCCTCATCACCATCTCTGCCAACATCGTCAACGGCACCGACACTGCCGTTACCAACACAGCCATTTGTATCACCCGAGATTCTTGCAACATTAATTTCTTCAATGACATCTTTAAAGTCTGCCATTGAGGAATTGAGACAGGATTCATGCCGCAACAATAATGAAATATCAAGTCTTCGTTCCAATTAATGGAAAAGTCGTCACCAATTCAAGATGTAGAAAATTCCATGTATAACATGTCACACATACATGAGAACAGGTCGCAGTCTACATGTAATTTTATGCCGCCGTGAATTAATAATTTACAACTGTCGTCGCCAACAAATAACGAACAGGTGCCAATGTCAACAAATCATTCACAACAAATACCGCAGTCACCTATTGTAAACGTACCGCCGTCATCACATTATATTTCACCAAATTTTTCAACCTTTGTGTCAACTAATAATCAAATGCCGCCGATAACAAATTTTAATGCCCCGCCGACATCTGTAACAAGTGTTTGTGCTGCAACAATGCCAAGTGCAACACAACATAGCGATTTTTTAACAAAATTATACCATTTGCCACATTTTGAGGGAAAGCCAGAAGATTGGCCATTATTTTTGGCAACCTATGAGGATACTTCTGTGGAATTTGGGTACTCCAATAGACAGAATTTGATGAGGCTACAAAGGGCTTTACATGGTCCGGCTAAAGATTCTGTCATGTCAATGTTGATTTACCCGGACAACGTACCACAGATAATTGATGAACTTAAATTTAATTTTGGACGTCCAGAGCTGTTAATAAAATCACAAATGGAAAAAGTTAAAGTGTATCCGGCCGTAACTGAGGGTCGTCTTGATGGTATTATTGGTTTAGCCACTTGTGCTAAAAACATTGTGTCATTTTTTAAGTCTGCCAAATGTGATCATCCTTTAATGAATCCAACTTTGCTGGAACAATTGGTTTTAAAATTGCCCTTGTCGAAACAGTATGAATGGGCAAAGTATTCTGTTTCAGTTTTGCCATTCCCAACTGTAGAACATTTTGCCAAATGGGTTGGGGATTTAGCAGGTTTTTGTAGTTTGATGCCGCAACGTCATACGGTGTCCACAAATGAACGTCAGCAGCCGACAGCACGTAGGGTTCTTCATAGTAGTGAAGTTCAACCGGCTCGTAGAGAATGTTATCACTGCAAGGGAAGCCACGAGCTTACAGATTGCCAACCATTTAAAGATCTGGAAACAAATGTTAAGTGGGAGCACGTTAAACGTTTGCGTGTATGTTTTGCCTGTTTACACAAGGGTCATCATTTGACACAATGCCGAAAAAGGAAGATATGTATGTACCACTAATGGGTGCAATCGTTATCATCACCCAATATTACATCAAGATATGTATATCATCAATAAGCCGTGAACCACCTGCTCGTGAACAACCCGCTCATGTTCTACAATGCCACCAAAATAAACGTACATGTATGTAAGTTATTTAAAATTTTACCAGTTATGTTACATGGTCCTAAGGGAGCTGTAGCAGTATATGCCTTAATAGATGATGCGTCTGCTGTATCATTTCTTGATGAAAATGTCGCCAAGTCTTTGGGTCTAAAGGGCCAAAAGTCGTCACTAACTGTTCGTTGGTATGAAAATATGCAAAGGACGGAAACGGGAATGAAAGTTAATGCAGACATTTCATCAATAATTGATAACGACAGAAAATTTGCTATTAGGAATTTGCAGACTGTAAAGGAGTTAGATTTACCGGTCCAAAGTTTTAGTAAATCTGATTTCGATTACTTGAAAAATCTGCCAATAAAAGATTACCAGGACAAAAAACCGTCAATATTGATTGGTTTGGACAACTGCTACTTGAGTTTACCTGGACAGATTGTTGAGGCCGGTCCAGATTTGCCAGTGGCAACGTCAACAAAACTAGGTTGGATCGCATATGGCCCCACATCGAAAATAGGTGATAATATTGCAACAGTTTGCCATATAAATGATGGTGATATTTTGAACAATATTAGTGTTTAATGATGACTCGTTCCAAACGCAGCACCCTGTAAAATATTAACGGTCCTTAAATTGTTATTTATTTATTTCATATTTTGTCATTCCATTATTTTTCTTGTAACAAACCTAGCTTGTTAAATAATGTTGAAAATCATTAAACGCACTCTAGTTTCAACCGTAGAACAATAAACAAGTAAAGCAACAGAAAAACATTGTGACCCAACAAAACAAACAAAACAAAACAAAATACATGCAAATAAAACTAAAATACAAAAAACAAAAAAATAAAACAAAGTTTTTTTATTTAAATTAAAATTATAGTGAACCGTGTTAAATTTGAGGTAACAAAATTTAAAGTTCATCCTCAAACATTTTGGTCCAAACGAACCGGATAATTTTTATAAAAAAAAAAAAATAAAATAACAATTACCTACCTACCGTGTGTGCAAATTTAATTTTACAAAAAATAAGTGTTTGTGACTCTAATAGAAAGTGTGACTCTGAAAATAAAATACAAAAAAGGAAAGTTCTTTAAATTAAACACAAAATCAACCCCCAAACATTTGGTCATTTGGAAACAAAACATAAAGATTTTTATTAAAAAACTAATTAAATCATAATTGTGTGTAAAAATCAAAATTTTTAAAATTAAAAACAAAATCTAACGGTATCCAAATTCCTTGGCGCAGTAGCAGCATAATCAACAAACACAACAACGTCATCAAAGTGCAGCGAAGAAAAAACATCAGCAACAACAACACAACAAGTAAGTCAAAGTATACAGTACAACAAGACATAAATATTCTTGCTTTTTGTGTTACTCTTTAATTTTTTGCCGCTGCAATTTTTAAGAGAAAATAACCGTGACGTCACTATCCAAATAAATAAAAACCGAGTTACCATTGCGTCAATTTTTAAAAATTCTAACCGGGAAAATAAATACAATATTTGACTAAAAAATTTTTAAGACACAATTTATTTTTATCGCTAGCAGGCAATTTTTTGACTCAATTTTATTATTATTCTGACTCTTTTCCAATTCACAAATATGTCCCTAAAAAAATTCGTCAATTGCACAAACGATTTAGTCGACTTCGAGAAGATTCAAGCAGAAGCGCGTGCTGAAGATAATGTACACGCGTTGGAAATTATTCGAGTAGAATTAGACTCCATATGGACCCAAGTAAAAAGATCATATGAAGAATGTAGGGACATAGATCAGGATGGTGATAAACCAATTGACAGAAAAAATTACGGGAGCGATACCAAACTGCCCTAATGGCTTATAAAAATTGTCTTTCGTCAATCAACGCTGAAATCCATGCGCTTTCGGACACAACCATGGAAAAAGTTGAACGCCAGTCAAATACTCCGTTAGAAAGAGAGGTTTCATCAATAAGACTCCCTCCTTGCGACACCGACACATTTTTTGGGGATTATAAATTATGGCCGAGTTTTCGTGACTTGTTCACAGCCATATACATTAGAAATCCTAAAATTAGCAATGTTGAAAGGCTTTTTTATCTGACGCAAAAAACCGGTGGAGACGCCAGAGATGCAATTACGCACGTCCTTTTAACAAACGACGGATTTATCATGGCTTGGAAAAATTTAGTTGACCGGTACGAAAATAAATGGATGCAGGTCAATGAGCAATATAAAATTATTTTGGATCTGCCACATGCCTCTATAGACTCGGGAGCCTCAATTAAAAAATTACAAAGAACAATAAGCGATTGTAGGCATACATTAGGCACACTAGGAATCGACACGTCGACATGGGAGTCGTTTTTAATTTATATTTGCGCTCAAAAACTTCCCAGGGCCCTTGTTCAAGAATTTGAAAATTCTCGAGAAGATTGTGCCGAAGTACCCAGATGGCAAGAATTCGACAAGTTTTTGACCCACAAATTTAAGACCCTAGAATCAGTAGGCAATATAAAATCATCAAAGGACAAACCCATACCTCCCAAGTCTGAAGTCGCAAAAAAATACCCAGAATAAACGGAACATTAATTCATTCCAAACGAATATTGCGAAATCTGAGAGTCACAATCAGAACAAAAATAAACCAATTAGAAGTTTTAATAATAACGCCATAACATGCCAACATTGCAGCGAGTCACACACCCTACGATCATGCCCCACATTATTAGAAAAAAATGTAAGTGATCGAATTCATATCGCAAAAGTCACAAATTCATGTTACAACTGTCTGTCGATCAGTCATAGTGTCAGGGAGTGCCCTAGTAAATACAGTTGTAGGCTGTGTAAACAAAAACACAACACTTTGTTGCACAAGGCAACAGTGACCCAGCCTACAAACTTGCCACAAAATAACGCTGACGAGCAACCAAGCACAAGTGCCGCAGCTCAAGCCCAATACATACAGTCCACTTCAACATCAGGTATTCCCCACCTTACTTCCCTGACCCTGCGCGAAAACTTACAAGCTTCGACAGTTTAAACAGACCACGAAACTTTGCTTTTCACTGCCATTGTCGAAATAGAAACTAGAGGTCAAAGATACCAGGCTGGAGCCATCATCGACCCTGGATCACAATCAACCTTTGTATCGGACAAACTAAAAAACCGATTAAAATTACCCACTAAAAGAAACATAGTTCACGTTTCTGGTTTGAGTCAAACAGTTTCTGAAACCTCAACTAAAGCATGTTTGCTTAACCTTTGCTCACGGGTGGACACATCGTTTAAGTTAGAAGTTTGGGCCCCAGTTCTCAAGACCCTTCCCTCTAATTTACCACCTCAAACATTGGACATGCTAAAGCTCAGTGAGGCTGCAAAATTGCAACTTGCAGACCCTCACTTTAATCAAAGTAGACCCATCGACTTGCTAATAGGCCTCGACATAGGCCCACCGATTTATTGCATGGACACACCGATGCGGTCTGTTGGATCCCTTTTGGCACAAAAAACAGTATTTGGCTGGATTGTGGGGGGACCAACACCAAAAATTACTCAACCCACAACAACAATTTCTTTATTGAATACATCGTTCCTTGACCGAATCCTCACACGCTTTTGGGAGGTGGAGGAAAACCCAAAACAAATTTTGAGGTCAGACGAGGACACTATTGTGGAACACAATTTTCAACAAACAACTCGTAGAAACGATACGGGAAGGTATATAGTTACCCTGCCCTTCAAAAAAACAGAAGAAATAGGCTCTTCTCGCAACATTGACATTGCTCAGTACCTAAGAATGGAACGTACGCTCAGCCAAAAACCCGACATAAAGCAATTATATGACAACGTTATTTTAGAATATCTTGAGTTAGGACACATGAGAAAAATCGAACCCTCGGATATAAACAAAGCTCCAAACTATTATCTGCCGCATCACGCAATAATAAAACCAGACCGATTGACCACTAAACTTAGAGTGGTTTTTAATGCCTCTAGCCCAACGTCAAATAAGAATAGTCTTAATGACATTTTATATCCAGGACCCATTCTTCAACAAGATCTTGTTCTTTTGATAGCAAAATGGAGATTTTTCCGCTTTGTATTTAACGCTGACATTACAAAAATGTATCGTCAAATACTAGTCGACCCAACTCAAACAAAGTTTCAAAGAATCCTATTCAGAAAATCCAAAAATGACCCTATAGAAGATTACGAGCTTCTCACAGTCACATTTGGAGTTAATTGTGCCCCATATTTAGCCATCAGAACGCTTCTTCAGTTAGCTGAAGATGTTCAAATGACTCATCCATTAGCGGCCAAGATTCTCAAACAAAATATGTATGTGGATGACGTCTTAGCAGAAGGTCATACTATAGAAGAAGCCATCAGAGCTAGAAAAGAATTAACTTCTGTCCTAAAATCAGCCGGCTTTGATCTAATGAAATGGAACTCAAATGAGCCACAAGTCATTCAAGATTTACCTAGTGAGACTCTACTACCACTCGACTGGTTAAATCTGTCAGAAAATGACGGGACCAAGACTCTAGGGATAAAATGAAACATTTCATCAGACCCCTTTACATTCACAGCCCCAGATATACAAGTTAAAGAAGCCATAGCATACATTTTACGCTTCGCAAGACCTATACCAAGAAGTCAAATCTCATATGTAGAACCAACTCCAGAAGAAATACAATCTGCAAAAAATCGCATCATAATTTGGACACAAAAAACTCTGTTTCCTGATGAATATACTGCTTTACTTCACAAGCGTCCAATTTCCCCTCGAAGTAAACTCTTAACCCTTACGCCATTTCTCGATCGCAATGGGATTATAAGGGCCAATGGGCGTTTAGCGCAGTCCCCAGCATTAACGTACAACGAACGCTGTCCAATTCTGTTGCCATACGAATCAAAATTGGCCAGAATGATAACAGAATTTGTGCACAAAATTACTTTGCATGGAGGAAATCAGCTCATGACCCGATTGATAAGAACAGAATTTTGGATTTTTCGTCTTAAGCCCTTACTTGAAATGTCATAAATAATTGCAAAACGTGTGTACTTTACAAAAAACACACTCAAAGTCAGATAATGGCATCCCTGCCACCTGAGCGTACAACAATATCAAGACCCTTTACCGTTACAGGTGTTGATTACGCTGGACCCTTTAATATACGAAACTTCACTGGTCGAGCCTGTCTCATCACAAAAGGGTATGTCTGCATATTTGTATGCTTTGCCACTAAATCTGTTCACTTAGAACCAGTAAGTGATTTATCGACCCAAGCATTTTTAGCTGCCTTTTCCCGCTTTATTGGAAGACGTGGATGTCCAGCAATCATATATTCGGACAATGGCACGAACTTTGTCGGAGCAGCAGAACTCATCAAAAAGGATCGTCTGGAATTTATAAAAACTCTTCAAACCCAAGTTACCCACAACTATAACCATCAAAATATCAATTGGAAATTCATACCCCCTGGTGCCCCACATATGGGCGGACTCTGGGAAGCCGGTGTATAATCCTTTAAAACCCACCTAAAGAAAATGATACCAGATATGAAATTCACCTTTGAAGAGCTGTCAACAATTCTCACTCGCATAGAATCGTGTTTAAACTCTAGACCCTTAAGTCCTGCTAGCGATGACCCAAATGACCTTAACCCATTGACCCCTGGCCACTTCCTTATTGGTACCCCATCATTGACCCCAGCCGAACCTGATGTGAGCAGCGAAAACCTGACCCTCATCAACCGCTGGAAACGCCTAAAGGTCATCTAGCACTCATTTTGCCAAAGATGGAAATCCGAGTATCTGGCCGAACTACATCGCAGATATAAATGGAAGACTCAAAGGGACAATCTTAAAGTCAACGACATGGTGGTCATCAAAAACAACAACTTGCCACCCAACGAATGGCAAATAGGTCGAATCACTAAGACTCATATTGGAACTGATCAAAACTGTCGAGTTGTGGACATCCAGACAAAAAATGGGATCGTTACCAGACCCATTACAAAAATTGTGGTTTTGTTTTAAAATATATTTAACATTTTTTTTAAAAAATTTTCCCAACTAATGTTACACTGAATTCCTACTTACAGGTATGGCATCCCACAAAGCATTTCTAAGTTTCTCATCAACAGATTTGATTGCTGTCAAAATTCTCAACCCCACGACCCGCAAACTTGAATCGAAGTGAGATCCTAGATGCCATATCTGTCAAAATCATCACAACACCTTGCTACAGTGTATCCTGTTTTTTGGACCTACGATAAACTGCACCAAGTCATGGGGGCCGGAATGTTTAATGATGACTCGTTCCAAACGCAGCACCCTGTAAAATATTAACGGTCCTTAAATTGTTATTTATTTATTTCATATTTTGTCATTCCATTATTTTTCTTGTAACAAACCTAGCTTGTTAAATAACACAGTACAACACATGATTTGCCAACTCAATTCTGTGAACTGTATGTGAAATTAGACCCAAAAAGAAGAATTTCTGCATCATTCGTTTTGTCTTCTTACCTGCGATTTGAAGTAAGTATCGATTTGAAGTTAGTACTATCGTATAGGGGAATTTATCACGTTTTAGGCCCTGTTGTTTGACATAGCTCGACAACCACTAGCCCAATTTAGTTGAAATAAATTTTAAAAAATTAAGAATTACAATTCCCTTTATCTGTTCATATATTGTACAAGTATACAAGTAACACTTTCGAAGTTAAAAATGAATGTATGAAGGGAAAAAATTATTTTTTGCCTAAAAATTTAAATTTTTTTTTTAAAAATACATAAAAAATCCAAAATGGAAAAAAGTTTCAAGTCTAGTTATTTTTTCGCAAAGTCACATAACCTATGAGCAAAATGAGACAAAGATCATAAAAGTCGATGCACGCGTTTCGCTTTTATTCGCAATTGAGTAAATGTATGAATTTCAAAAATTTGCTCGAGATATGCACTACATTATTTGGAGAAAACATTGACACCTTTTTCATGATTCTGAGAATTAAAAAAAAAAGGAATAAACAAAAGGTTATTTGATTTTTATGATTGCGGTAATAAATGTACGTGGACAATTAAACGGAAAGTGGACCTTTTTATTATTTGGGTTTTTCCGGTGGCTACCTATATGATTTTTTTACAGAAATTGCACCCACATTTAAGGGTGGTCATTATTTGGAAAGTTTTGCACAGTTTGAAACGTACAAGTGCTGAATCAGGTATATAGCCAGCCGCCCTTAAAATATGCGCCCATTTATAAGTACCTGGCAGTAAAATATTCAAAAATACGTAGTATTTATAGGTGTGCATTGATCGATTTTTGGCATTCAGCCAGTGCCGACGAACGCGAACAGTAAAAGTGATTTTTCTCCAGTTTTTTAAAAGTGAATAACAACAAAACATAAAATATATCAATATGGAAAACAACAAGTGCCCATATTTGGATGAATATTGTTACGTTTGTGGCCATATCGTCCGAAAAATACAGAAAAAAGATCGAAAAAATTTGTTTACTGAGCAATTCAAAACCGCGTATTGTAATTATTTCGATGAAGCAGATTTAAGTGGTGCAAATTTTACGCCGAACACAGTGTGCAACAGTTGTTATACTACCCTTCTAAAATGGATTCACGGAAAAAGTAGAAAGTTATCTTTTATGAAGCCAGTAATTTGGGTGGAAGACACAACTGGACATGATAAATCCAGGTGCTATGCATGCATAAATTTTCGTCCTGGATTAAACAGACAACAATTGAAAACAAAAGTATACACTGCTGCATTTACTGCCACACTTCCAGTGCAACGCCCTGCTGATACCGATGCACCTAAACCTCCGAGTGCGGATACTGTGTCCCTGCTAGCCGAAACCGTTTTCACCAATCCGACCGATTTGGATGATGCTGATTGGATACCCGATATTGAAAATAGTTTACCACAACCGCTACCACAAATCGAAATGGATTACATTGTGGCCAAGCTGGGACTATCACAACACGACTCCGAATTTCGAAAAAATCGGTGCATCCATGACGTTGAAATTGCATTTCTTGCACCACCACCTCGATACTTTTTTGGCACAATCACCTCAGGAATCAGACGAACACCACCAGGTTCCACCAGGTGACCATGCCATTTGAAAAGCGGTTCAAAAGCAAAAAATTGGATGCATTGCTTGCGGAGGTTTGTTGGTGGAGTTCCACAATTATGCAGTTTGAAGAAAGCACCGAAGATGATGACATTGAAATTGGTGGACACAGTGAAAGAAACACGCCCTTGAATAGTATGTGTATCTCGGATGACGATACAGACTTAGACCATGAATATGAACAACCTACGAAGAAAACAAGATCATCAGAACCACAAGCGTCAACTTCTACAAGGATGGATATTGCCAATAATTGAAAAAATGTTCTAAATTTTGTTTTTATGCATATTATAATTGCGTATTAATTGCATATTATTTTATTTTCATTAAGTTTTTATAAATAAAGTTTTTTTTTGCATGATTATTTTTTAATTTATATTTTTATTTTAAGGGTGGTGGCTATAACTGATTTTTGAAATTCATACCTTTACTCAATTGCGAATAAAAGCGAAACGCGTGCATCGATTTTTATGATCTTTGTCTCATTTTGCTCATAGGTTATGTGACTTTGCGAAAAAATAACTAGACTTGAAACTTTTTTCCATTTTGGATTTTTTATGTATTTTAAAAAAAAAAAATTTAAATTTTTAGGCAAAAAATAATTTTTTCCCTTCAAACATTCATTTTTAACTTCGAAAGTGTTACTTGTATAGGAAAACAATATATGAACAGATTAAGGGAATTGTAATTCTTAATTTTTTTAAATTTATTTCAACTAAATTGGGCTAGTGGTTGTCGAGCTATGTCAAACAACAGGGCCTAAAACGTGATAAATTCCCCTATACGATAGTACTAATTTCAAATCGATACTAACTTCAAATCGCAGGTAAGAAGACAAAACGAATGATGCAGAAATTCTTCTTTTTGGGTCTAATTCACAGAATTGAGTTGGCAATCAATTAACTGAAAAATGTTGTACTGTGTAATGTTGAAAATCATTAAACGCACTCTAGTTTCAACCGTAGAACAATAAACAAGTAAAGCAACAGAAAAACATTGTGACCCAACAAAACAAACAAAATCAAAACTGTGAACAAAACAAAATACATGTAAATAAAACTAAAATACAAAAAACAAAAAATAAAACAAAGTTTTTTTATTTAAATTAAAATTATAGTTAACCGTGTTAAATTTGAGGTAACAAAATTTAAAGTTCATCCTCAAACAATTAGTAAGATGGTGGAAAGCTACTTTTCTATCGAAAATTTTGGTGTTAAGGACACTGATTTGATTTTGGAATCTGATGATAACAAACCGGTCAGGGAAATTTTAGAAAAATCAACAAAAACTATAGATGGTGGATACGAAACGGGTCTTCTTTGGAAGAAGGATGTCACTGTCCTGCCGGATAGTTTTGAAATGGCCAAACAAAGGTTGATTAAAGTCGAAAATAAAATGGCAAAAGATCCAATTTACGCTGCTAACTACAAAACGGAAATGGATAAGTATATAAATAAGGGTTATGCCAAACCACTGTCTTCAATAAAGTCTGAAGGCAACAATTTTAACAAAATATGGTATTTACCACATTTTGGTGCAAATGTCTCCCTGAATTCGACTTTACTAAAGGGTCCAGAACATGCCAAGCCGTTACACACCATATTGTTTCAGTTTCGTCAGGGCCAAATAGCTGTTGCTGGCGATATACAGGAAATGTTTTCCCAGGTTTCCATAATTGCTAATGATCAAAATTCTCAACGCTTTTTGTGGCGCAATGGTGAAAAAGATCGTGAAATACAAACATATGTAATGCAATCAATGATTTTTGGCGCAATATGTTCACCATGTGCCGAATATGTTAAAAATGTTAATGCCAACAAATTTAAACCTACTATGCCCAGAGGTGCAAAAGCAGTAATTGACCATACTAATGTTGATGACCTGGTAATTAGTTTCAACAGCCCGGAAGACGCCTTGGAAGTTAGCACTGAAGCAATACAAATAAATGCAGCTGCTGGATTTAATTTAAGAAATTTTTCATCAAACTGTTTGGAGTTAAAAGTCATGTTTAACAACGGCAACAATGGTAAGTCAAATACACTTAATATGGAAAGACAGAAACAGACGGATAAGATTCTTGGATTGTATTGGAACAAAAATACTGATTGTTTTGAGTTACACGTTAAATTTCGCAAAATTTCCAATGATGTTTTGGAGGGAAGACGATCGCCTACTAAAGGGAAGTCTTGAGTATGGTTATGGCGATTTTTGATCCGTTTGGATTTTTGTCAAATTTTACGATATTTTCGAAATTACTTTTACAAAAAACTTGGAAATTGTGTGTACAATGGGACGAACAACTGCCTCAACAAATTTTGGTTCAATGGAATGCCTGGTGGAGAGAATTTGATAGGGTGAAACAATTTGCTATTCCTCGTTGTTATTCCTGTTTTTTGCCATGGGCTGAGGATATTCAATTGCACATATTTGTGGATGCCAGTTCTAGTGCATTTGCTGCTGTCGCATATTTGCGTATAAAATATAAGGATGATGTCCATATTTCGTTTGTTGTTGCTAAATCGCGTTGTGCTCCACCAAAAGGAATGACAATTCCACGCCTTGAGTTGCAAGCTGTCGTTCTTGGCTGCCGTTTAAAAACCTCTATGGAGGAAAGTCATGAATTTACAATTAATCGTACAGTATTTTGGTCCGATTCTAAAACGGTCGTTCAATGGATTCACTCCACAGTAAGAGAATATAAACAATTTGTTGCTTGCCGTATAGCGGAAATTTTATCAACTACGTCAGCTAAGCAATGGAAGTGGTTACCTACAGAGTTAAATATCGCTGATCAGGCAACCAGAGCCAATTTGTCTGTGGCCTTTGATAAAAATTCAAAATGGCTTACTGGTCCTGATTTTTTGAAACACGAGGAAAAATATTGGCCAACGACCCACAGTTTGAGGAAACCGACCATTATCATGATGAGGATATAGTTAATCCCATATTCATTTGTGGCCTGGTGAATGAATCGGTTTTAAATTTAAAACGATTTTCAAGCTTTTTGAAAATGAAACGTTATGCTGCGTGGGTGTTACGATTTATAAACATCTACATATGTGAAAAAGTCTAAAAAACTGTCAACAGAACTTACAGCCGCAGAAATTGATGCCGGTGAAAAATTGATTTGCCGCCTCGTTCAAAGTGAAGTTTATGGTTTAGAAAAAATGTGTCTTAAGGTACGTTCAGACTAATGAAATATTTGACAAAAATATTTGTTCTGATATTTGCTTCAAACTGTGTGAAACAAAAAAATATTTTGTTTGATGTTCAGACTAAGCTCAAATATTTGACAATTTTTGTTTGTTGAAACAGTTGGCAAATAGTGTCAAATAAAATAATTTAATTCATGTTTGCCATGCGTTCAGACTAAAACAAATATTTGCATCAAATAATTATTTAATGAAAGTGTTCAAAAATAAAAATATATTTCACAATAGTAAAAATTCGTGCAGCAGCCTAATTATTTGTTTTATTCTGTGGAGCAGCATCTCTTATATTGTTAGAACAGGAGTATGTAAAAGAAAAACAAAACTGGAAGACAAATGGTTAACGGAAACATGGCTAAAATTTGCGAAAAATTGGTAACAACCCCTAAAATATATGGTTCGGTTAAAAACAAAATGTCGGGAAAATAACAACGAAAAAATGTTGCAAAAACAGCCATAAAATTGACTAAAAGTCCCCAAAAGTATAAGGAATGGCAAAAATTTGGTGAAAAGTGCTAACTTAGCAAAAACTCGCAAAAATTGGCTAATAGCAAACCCTAAAATTTATTTGAAATCGCTAAATCGGTTAAAAAAACAAAATGTCGGGGAAAAACCAAATAAAAAAATTTTGCAAAAATAGCGAAAATTCGCGAAAAATTCTGATATTTCAAACAAGCCATAAAATTGATTAAAAGTCCCCAAAAGTATAAGGAATGGCAAAAATTCGGTGAAAATTGCTAAATTAGCAAAAATTCGCAAAAATTGGCTAATAGCGGCATGATATCAAAGTCTAATAATTATTAAAAATCTTTAAAACTGTAAAAAATCCGAAAACTTACAGGAAAAATTGCTTCTATCGGGTACATGGCTAAAATTATTTGTCGTTGTTTGTTCTTACAATTTTTTTGTAATATCAAATAAATGTTTGCTCAAAAATTACTAAAATATTTGATTTTTTGTGTTCACACTATGTTCACATTGGACAAATATTTGTTTGCCGGCAAATACTTTTATTTGCTCAAAATCAGCTGTTATTTTATTTGACACTCAAAAATATTTTGTGTTCAGACTACGTTAATGAAATATTTGATGTTTGCTATCAAATATTTCATCAGTCTGAACGTACCTTTATTAAAGGAAAAGTTGTTCCGAAGTTCAGCAATATCTATTCGCTGACACCCTGCATTGATGGGGATATGCTGCTTAGAGTCAATGGAAGAATTGACAATGCTTATTGTTTGCCCAAAACCGCCCGCCGGCCTATTATTATGCCCACAAATCACCCAATGACCGTTATGATTGTTGCTTATTGCCATCAAAAAAGACATCACCAAAATGATCATTTAATAATAAATGAGGTAAGACAGAAATTCTGGGTACCACATATACGCTTAGTATTGAAGAAAGTCAAAAGAGCTTGTCCAACTTGTGTGCGTGATTCTGCCAAACCCGCTCCACCTTTGATGGGTCAACTACCTTCTGATCGCTTGACTCCTTATGTACGCCCCTTTAGTTATGTTGGTTTGGACTACTGTGGTCCATTTTTTGTGGCAATTGGACGTAGAAGAGAAAAAAGATGGATTGCTCTGTTTACATGCCTAGGTACTAGAGCACTGCATCTGGAAATAGCTGTAGACCTGTCGACTGATGCATTTTTGATTTGTCTGCGAAATTTTGTTAACCGAAGAGGAGTTCCCATAAGAATTAGAAGCGATGGCACACATTTTATTGGAGCCCAGAAAGAAATAACAGCCGAAAATAGATTTTTTGATTTTGATGAAATCCAACGAAATCTTTCTAAGGATAATATAGAATGGATATTCAATTGTCCGGCCAGCCCTCATGCTGGTGGTTGTTGGGAGAGATTGGTTCGTTGTGTAAAACGATTATTGTATAAGGTCTTTGCAGAGGAAGCTCCACGCCTAGAAACTTTTCGAAGCGCCATGATTGAGGCCGAATGTATAATTAATAACAGGCCTCTGACTGAACTGCCAATTGGTCCAGATTCTGAGGAACCGATAACGCCAAACCACTTTCTTATTGGTGGTCTCAGTTCAACACAAACACCTGGTCCCAATGGGGAAAAAGTATGCCTGCGTAAGCAATGGCGAATTGCTCAAAACTTAAAGGATAGACTTTGGAAGAGATGGGTGGTCGAATATCTACCACAATTATTGACACGACCAAAATGGCAAGAAGAAGTTTCCCCACTCCAGCCTGGAGGCATTGTAATTATTTTAGATCCCAGCCTGCCAAGGAGCCAATGGAAGATGGGAAAAATCAATCAAGTTTTCTTCGGAAGAGATGGTCAGGTGCGTTCGGCTGAAGTAAAAACGTCAAGCGGTTTAAATCGTCGACCTGCAGTAAAGTTAGCTGTGCTCAATTTTAGCGAATCCTCGTCATAGAAAGGATTCACGGTGGGGGGAATGTTGGGGCACCACTGTTTATACTACCTTAACCTACTACAAATGCAAAAACAACTCTGTATAACGAAGAAGCAGAAAGAAGAATAGTGCAAGGCAAATCTTGCAACAATTTGAATTCAACAGTCGTTTGTCGAAACTCGCAAAGAGAACATCAAAGAAAACAACGCTACGCATTTTTATTGAAAAACAAATAATTTTATTACATTTAATTTGAATACTTTAAATATACTTTTGAACTTATTAATTTACTGTGTATTCATTTTTACGCCTGCCAGGGCAAATAATATTTAGTCAACGTTTTTCTCTGCCTTTTAACAACAGTATTAACAGAATAAATATTAAAGATCAATATTGTGTAATAAATACAGAATAACTTGTTTACAATAAAATTTAAAAACTTAATATTACAGCCTCATTTCCAAACAGCGACTATAATAAAAAGAGGTTTCCGGAATCAGTTACCAACACCGTTAAAAATTTTTGAAACACAGTTGAACATATTTAAGAGAAAAGTTCAAAATGAAAAAATTTCCGACATAAAACTGTTATTCAATTTTATATCTGAAAAAGAAAATTTTGTTATCATAACTCCGGGTCTCCACGTAGCAATATTTATTGCGGCAAACGTCAAATTTGATTGCTCCATAAAATTTACGACGTATAGACCAAAAAAAAAATATTTTTTGCCCAAAAAATTTAAATTTTTTATTTTTAATTCATAAAAAATCCAAAACGGTAAAAAAAGTGTCAAGTCCTATTACTTTCACGTATTGACGTCAGGAGTCGTCGATGACTGCGAGTGTAAAGCGGCCCATACACTTGCAATATTATTGTATATGATATTCGCCATATTATTTCCATTTTGCCCTATATTATGAAATAAGTCGCACAATGATTTTATTTATTCAATAAAAAGGTGGACTTTACTTATAGGAATAACATAAACAGCATTCTACAATGGACTGGAAGTTAATCCGGAGAAGACGGAGTTGGTTCATTTTACTAGGAGGTACAGGGTGAAGAATTTTATGGTACTGGTACTTGGAGGAGTGGAGCTTAGACTAGCTGATAGTTCTAAGTATCTGGGAGTTTTTCTGGACAGAAAGCTGTCATGGGGAAGGAATACTCAGGAGAGACTTAAGATGGGTCTCAATGCTTACTATGCTTGAAAATCGTCGATAGGTAGGAGCTTGGGACTCCGGCCTTTAGTAGTGAGATGGCTGTACACTTCTGTGGATATACCCATTCTTACGAATGGATGCTGTGTTTGGTGGGAGTCATTGAGATTGGCTAGTCGTAGGAACCTTGTGTCTAAAGGCCCAACCAGAACATGAATGAGGTGGCTTAAGTCAACTTAAGTAGCTGTGCGAATATATATAAAAGATATATGGCAAGCTACAATGTACTTAATGATGCTTTTCGTCAAGTTTCGTCAAATGTCAAGCAAAGTGCCAAACTGAACGCACATTCCGTACGAAAACAGCTATGTATATATAACAATAAAAAATAAAATAAATTTAGATGGACTTTTACATATTTAAATTTATTTTCCATTTTTTTTAAGACACTCACAAATTATCTATTTTTAAATTCTTTACAAATTAATAACATAAAATAAACAAATACACGGTTGGACTTTTTGGTACTTTTTAGTTTGAAGTACTCGCAAAAAAACAAAATATTCCACAAATATGCAACAATGGTTAAATACATATTAGCTCTGTTTCTTTACTCTACTTTGGGATCCCTCGGGATCCCAATTTGCACGAAAAGCGTTCCCGTACTTTTAATTTGTGTAAATGAGAGCGGATATGAGAGAATAAAATTCTTCTTCTTCTTGCACGAAACAGCCCAGACTTTTTCTTCGTGCAAATTGTGTAAATTGTCAAACAGCTGTAAAACATAAACAAAACCAAAAAAAAAGGAAAAAGTTCATGATTCAAATTCTGGAAAAAGTGTTCTGGAATAAAACAATGTACTTAAATAAAAAGTTTTGTACTGAAGTATTAGGGAAACATAATGTTAGTTATTGTAAAAGTGTTTGTTTTGTTTTATTTTTAGTAAAAGTAGTTTAATTCTAGAGCCAATATAAAATTTTTCAAAAGTGGCGCAATTTTTGTTGGTGTTTAAAGACTGTCAAAACCACAGAATTTTTATTTCGTGCTTAAAATTTTGTTTTTTCTGTTCCCGTACTTTCGTGTAATGTTGTCTTTTTATGAGAGAAATTTATGCTTGCTCTCATTAGCACGAACTTTACCCAAAAAGTAAAGAAACAGAGCTATTAAGTACATTATGGCCACCTAAAAGTCTTTTTTTATTTGCTTAAGGCCATGTCAGATAAAACTTCTTCGCTTTGCGCGACGTTTATAAATTTGACTGAAAAGCGTATAGCAAAAGGTGTATGCCACAATAAACACTTTGACAACACACACGGATTGTTTGTTAAAAATAAATAAATAAAAATAATTGTACTAGCAGACTGTCAAAGCGCCCATAAAGATGAGAGTTGCCTAACTTTTCGCTTCGCTCTGCGTTAAAAGTTCTTTATGTGACATGTTTCGTATAAGTATGAATATTTCATCTTGGATGTCAAAGCGAACCTCTAACGCAACGCGAAGCAAAAGTTTTATCTGACATGGCCTTTATGCATTTGACAGACTTTTCGTTAATTTTTGACAGTTGCTTAAGCTAATACATGCATGTTCTGGTTGGGCCTTAAGGCTCAGAGGTGTGCTTCAATCGGTATGACAAGTTTCATGAGAAGTTCTACTCAGGCGGCCATGGATGTCATTCTACATCTTCTGCCTATTGAGCAGTATGTAATGGGAATGGCAGCCAGGAGCATTCTTAGACTGAGGGAGTTAGGATTGATGGGGAAATTCACGTAGAGTTACTCACGGATGCTGAGTGAGACTGAGGCTGGTAGCTATTGAATAGGATCACCCGGCTCCACTGATTATGTGGGAACTAGGGTGGATTTTAGGTGGTTGCCGGAGGTAATAGTGCCTTCCAGGGAGAGCTGCTCAGGTAGGAGTAGATTATTTGGTGGATTTGCTATTTTCACTGATGTCTCGAAGATGATGGGCACGGGTGCGGGGGTCTACATTGAGGATCTGGACATCAGAATGTCATATAGGCTTCCTGACGACTGCAGTGTTTTTCATGCATGGAACTGATGAGGGATAACATTGATATGGGCTTAGATGTGACTATATATGTATGTGGACAGCCAGGCGGCTCTTATTGGCGCAAGGGGCTGTTATGTGAACTCCAAGCTGGTTGATGATTATAGGAGGGCTCTGTAGGGAGTTTAAGGGGAATATGTGCTGAGGTTGTGCTGGGTGCCAGGTCACTGCGACATAGTTGGCTGATGAGTTGGCGAGACAGGGCTCAGAGATTGAGGATTCTTACTGTATGGAGGTAGTTAGGCCTCCAATAGACTTCTATTTTGGATGGATCAGGATGAATTCAGGACGCGACCAATCGATCCTAGGGGAACCGAACGGACTGCCGGGTATTGATTCCTGGGTGAATTAGGGATGTCTCGGGTTGTAGGTTCGAGGGTCTAATAGGAATGGTAATGGGGATGGCCTGGCTGCGCGAGAGGAGGCTGGGTGCTGGCCGTACGTTGGGCTGAGTAGGATTTCTCTTGGGTTTGGTCTGCTCTTTCGCTCTTTATTTCACCTACTTTCCATCTTAACACATCTATCTCTTATTAAGGCATCACAATGGACCATATTGGTTTCTGGGTGAAGGTGTGAAGGAGACTTCACACCATCCTTTCTACCTACCTACCTACCAAACATAGCAATGAATTATCTATACGACATGTTACCGATGGCTGTTAAAATTCGACATTTAAAAAATTTTTTCTTTTAAAAGAGAGTGCAAGTTATAACATTTTTGAATTAGAGTTATTTGTTAATCATGTTAATGATTACATGCTTGTATTATTCGGATAAAATTGAAAAACTTCAGAGTTATAAAAAAACTGTTATGTATTTGTAGTAACAACCTACGACTGTTTTGCAATTCAAAAAACCGATAAATCTGAACATTTGGCAACGCTGGTTGTTGTTAACATGACAACGCGCCTACAGCTGATCTAAACAAACAAATAGATACATATGTAAGTTAAATTTCTTAAAACTTGTGGAATTTATTAAATATTATTAAACAATAATACTATACTATATTATACAGTTAATACTTTATTTGATTGTAAAACACAAAAATAAGTTCAACCAGTGTCCGTGGAAAATAGTTGCCTCACAATGGGACGATTTAAAGTCTATGACGCTAAGAAACTGGTAAATGTCCTTAACGATCCGACTTATGCAAAATGTTTGCTCTGCGAAAGAAAATTGAAAAATATTATGGGAAATATAAAGCGCCACTATGAGCAGATGCACAGTGTCTATGTTGATGCCAACGTCAAAAGAGTTGGTAAAAGAAAAAAGTATGAAGAGGATAAGAACTTTAAGCCGAATAAAAATCTAAAGAAATCAATTGAAGCAAAAGAAATTATAAATACTGAAATAACAGAAACATCTACCCCAGTTAGTACTAACACGAATAGCAGTACAGTGACAAATTCGATCACCATCCTTGAACTTTCCGATTCTGATTCAACTGATGATTGTCAATCAAGTGTCGGTGCAACAAAAAGGAGCAAAGTAGAACTAAATTCATTTTCAAATTCACCAATTCTGGAAATTAAACAAGATGAAAGTAACAAACACCAAACAGATTCAAATACTAAAATAGAACCCCAACATCGTACAGCACAAAATTTAAATCTTGAAAAATATAATTTAAATGAGGAAAATGAAGACATTCAAATCCCCTGCAATTCGTTCATAAATAACATTCAAATATCTTCTTTGGAAGCATGCCATCAAGTAGAGTTTTTCAAATGTTTAGTTGAAACAAAAGCTCAACTGAATATCCCTGTACAAAATTTTGAAAAAGGAGAGACAATTCAAAAGGCTTTGCAAGTTTGGAAACAAAATTTTCAATTCAATTATAGCTCACAAATAATTGGTGAACACATAGACCGCTTAGCTAATAAACTACGTCAGGAAATTGTAAAAATGTTAGACAATAGAATAATTTATCTTAAACTTGATGTTGCTAGCAACAAGCAACGCAATGTTATGTTGGTAAATATACAATTTATAAACGATTTTGAAATCAAAGTAATAACATTAAGTGCTCTGGAATTATTTGATGATAACTTACCCACCTATTTGACGGAAAAAGTCTTGACCGCTTTGGAAAGATACAAAATAGATATAAGTAGTGTTTTTTCCATAACAAAAGATAATGCAAATAATGGAAAAGAATATATCCAGCCTAAGGAAAAGGGTGCAGAAAACTGTCAAATACAAATGGAAAGCCATGAACCCAGTATTCATTCCCAATATGTTGAATATTGCCAACATTTATGTAAACAATTTCCCGGTCATGCTATACATTTTGTTGCATGTGATATTATAAAATTATTGAATGAAAATATTTGTCAAAGTCGAGACTCAGCCAAAAGTTTACAACGCCAACTGTCTCATCTCAAGATAAAAGAATTACCTGTGCTTGACAACACCACCAGTTGGTTTTCCATATACGATATGATTAAATCGTTAATAAATATACGGGAAACAGCTGAAACTAGCAAAGTATTAGTAGAAGTTGATTGGATATTTGCTGTAAAATTTTTGGAAAGTTTTAAACCAATTGTTGATACAGCCCTAATGTTACAAACTGATAAACACCTAACAATGGGCGATTTTTATAGAGAATGGTTGTTGTGTGAGTTGGAAATGAAAGAACTATCAGCTAGTAACGAATTGGCTTTATATTTGTTAGAGGCATTACATAAACATAAAAAAGATTTTTTTGAAAATGCATCATTTTTAGCTGCAATTTATTTGGATCCACGATTTTGTTATATGGGATCGATGTACTTGAATGATACTCAAAAAGATATAGCAATTGTAAGTATATAGGTATGCGATGCAAATTGATAGATTTCAAAACAAAAGTTTTTAAAAAGTGTGGTGAATAACGAACGATTTTAAAATTAATTTCTAAATTCAAGTCTAATTGTTTGTTTAAAATACAGTTCAAAATACAAACGTTCGGACATGTTCTAAAAATCTAAATGATGTGGATTTAAAATCAAACAGCGCAAATTAAATTCCTTTTTTTATACTTCATACAAGAACAACTCTTGAAAATTTCTCTTTATTAAGATTTCTAGGACATGCTCGATTATATAGAATTTAAAGGAATGTAGATAGGAATTAAGAGAAAAACTTTTTAGAAATCATTATTAAGGGGACTAAAAATGAAATTTAAGAGTCGATTACGGATGACGTGGCAATCATTTAATGTTGCTAGTGTTCAGTTGTATTGCTTTTCGTAATCGACCTATTAGCTTGAAATTGTTTCGTTTTCAAAACCGATTTCCATCACATACCTATTATTTTGATAAGATTTGATTAACTAATAAATAATATTCCATGGCCCGTTTTCACAACTTACCGATAGCTTAAGGCAGGATTTTATCAGCCGCATAAAAAGTGTTCCATCATTACAACTTTACTTTATCCTACCAGGTAGGATAAACCTTAATTTACTCAATCGTTCACTTTAGGTTAAAGTAAAGTTTTAATAATGGAACCCTTTTTATAAAGCCGGCTAAAGTCTACTTTAAGCTATCGGCAACTTGTGTAAACGGGCCTGTGTGGTTTAACCAAGTGCGCTTTGCTACCCTGTATGGTTGTCTTTATGTCCCCTGTTTCAATACTTTTAATTTGTTGACTCATGATGTGTATTGATAATGAAGTAATTCAGATCAGATTTATATAATTTTCCTGTTACTTATCGCCAGAAAACTATAATTAACCAAATTATGAATACGACTTCCCCGGGAGTTTTTTCCCTTTTCCCATTTTTACAATTGAATTTTCAAAGCAAAAATGGGAGAAGGGAGAAAACTCCCGGGATATTTTTATTCATAATTGGGCTAAATGTCTTTGGGGTTCCATGCCCACTTCTTCAATCCCACTTCTTTTTACAGATATGAATTTTGAATTAATAACCATTTTTTTTTTTTGAATATTTATACTCATCGCTTTCCAGATTAAAAGAAATATAAATATTTTGTGGCACGCCAACTTCCCCAATCCTACTTGTTTTATATTAGTAGGTGAGATGCAAAACTCGTTCGTTACACTTTATTCAAATTTTGGGAAAATGCAAAAAACATATAGCGCCAGATCAAATGGATCAACTAAGTTGAAGTTTATGACATTCTTGATTAATAACTCAACACTATAAAAATTGAAACCAATTTAAATATAAAACAAGTAAGAAAGTATAGTCGATCAATCCTGGCCATACCCTACACCACAGTATTTAAAAACACATCATGCTTATGTGTCCATATAAATATGGATTTATCTATGTTTATAAACTTCATGAAAATCGGTTTGAAAGTTTGTGAGAGGCAGAAATTGCCCCTTACCTCCCCTTGTGGTCCTATTTTTGAAAAACAGTATAGCTAATGTGTCCATATAGATATGGATCTATCTATGTTTTAATTTCAATTTCATTTTTATTTCATATAATATTAATATTATTTACATTTGACTTAAAGTAGTAAAGAGTTTAAGATCATTTGTTCCTATTCTACTTAGAGTCTAAGCACAATGTAACGATAATATACTGCGGTGCGATTTTTCATACGATTTTGATGTAAAAAACCGCAGTGCGGAACGAAATAAAATTAAAATCTATTTTATTTTCATTGCGGACTTTCTTTCTCTTCCAACAAAGCGAATTTAATTCGCCTTGTCTCTCAATTTTTGATAGTCGTTCTCTTTCTGATGTTGCCATAGTTTTTGAATAATTGGCTATGTTCACAACAATATTGAAAACAAACAACATGATAAAAATGTATGCACAAATAAATTAATAAAAATTTAAACAAAAAATGACAACTATTTCCGTCGCCGTCTTCCGTTGTATTATGTTTATTTTTCTCTCCCGCAACGAGAAATCGCACCGCACCGCAAACATTGTGTTTAGACTCTTACTTATAAATTTTAAATTATGTAGTATTATTTACATATGTATGTACATTTTGTTCTATTTTAATAATTGGAGGAAAAAAAGATACAAAAACCTTTGTGAAACATGAGTTTAAAAGATAAAAGGAAGCTAAAGTAGTTAGGATAAAATTATGCTGAGATAAGTTTATTAATATGGGTGTATTGTGAGAATTCACATCTCCTGTTGAAGTTTTGTGTCAGTCGATCAATTTTCTCATATACGAGCTAGTGCATGCAAACGTCGGGTGGAGTAGTGCCAGGGTAGTTTGAATATCATTTTTAGTAGCTTATTTTGTGCTACCTGTAGTTTGCTTAAGTGGCATTTTGCGGACGTGGACCATACTGCACAACCGTAAAACATTATGGGATGAAATATTGCTTTAATAATAATTTTTTTTGTTGTCAATATTTTGTTCGGAGCTTCTGCTTACAAGCGAATACAATATTCTCGTAAATTTGTTGATTTTGTTTACCAGATAGGGTATGTGATGGTTAAAGTTTAGTTTGGTATCGAGTACAACTCCTAGGTACTTAACGTTGTATTTATGTACAACTAATTGTCTATGTGGTTGTTGATATGCTTTTGCACTTTTGCTATTTCGTAAAAGTTGTGGCGTGAATAACCTTATTGCAAACTTAACTTGCACAAGAATAACATTTTCTTTTTCCATTATGTTGTGTGGAAATTTAAAACTTGTAAAGTCGTTTGTTGTAAAACTAATTTTGAGTTATGACGTATGTATTCGTAAATTGTTATATTTCTTTGAATGTTTAAAAATCTTTTTTTTTATTACACAGTCTGAACTACTGCAAATATTTAATAAAATAAAAACAATGCAATCAAATAACAATTCTGCTTCAATAAAAAAATCCACTGATGCCAACCTTAATGATCGTTACATAAAGCTGGAAGAACATGTGACCGAAAGACATAAAACCATAAAATCAAATTATGAAACAACTTCTTTAAACAGCATAGATTGCGAATATGTGAAAGAAGCTCTAAAGCATTTACAATTTGAGGAAAGACTTCCTTTCAATACCAACATATTGGACTATTGGAAGATGGCCAAATACAAAAGTCCCATACTGGCAAAAATCGCTGAAATTGCATTAGCCGCACCTGCTACACAAGCCACAATCAATAGAGCCTTAATTGCGTGGCCAATAATTTTGAAAAATAATAAACATAACGGGAACTCTGAAAATATGGAAAAGTTATTATTGCTGAATTTGAATCAAGATTTAGTCGATAAAATAAGTTTAGCATAATAAAAGTAATAAATAGGAAAAATGAGCTTTTAATAACATAGAAATTATATACAATATGTTTGTTACAAATATGTTTGTTAGAAGTCATGTACCTACAGAGAATACAAAAATTTTTAAAACAAAAAAACAAAAAAATCAATTGTAATTTGCTTTATTAGAATTTAAAAAGTAACAGTTAATAAATATAAAGTTTTGTAAAAACAAGTGTAAATATGAATTACATACAAATTTGAATTTCATACAGCATACAACGAGTTTAAAATCGTTAAACAGGCTGCCGTATTTCTTTCATTTTCGTCAAGACGATCGCAGCAGAAAATACAATTTGGTCAAAATTTACTATTAACTTTACAAATTGTGTTCATTTCTGTGTCAAGCATCACTAAAAACAAATGCGTTGAAAAAGAATCACAAATAAAAACAATGCACAATAGCGTTGTGAATACGGCTACTATGCAATAATGAACTCAAGGAATTGTCTACATAAAAGAAGTTGAGTTTTTGATGCTATTCCTTTTTTTTATTAGTTTAAATACGTATTAATTAAAACTAAATTCTTTATGGCCCGTATTTATAATTGTTTTTTTAAATTTAATAAAGGTTTACAAAACAAATTATGTATGAAAATTTGCCTTAATAAACGTTTTTTAATATAATAATCGTTTATAAATACGGGGGTATAAGTTTAACATCCAATTTCACGAAGTTTAGTTATAATTAACTACCAGTTATACTGTCAAAAACATACTGTTACCTGGAAGTTAAAGTAGTAGTTAGTTTTAACTGAACTTGGTGAAATTGACCGTAAATCGACATAAAATGTAGAAACTTTGCTTAATATATCCATTTAAAATAATTTGTTTGAAAACATTATATTTTTTTGTTCTGCCTTCTTTTGATTTATACATATATGTATAGTTCACAATTATAGTATAAATATTTTTTCAATCTTATTTGTTAATATAATAAAAAATGTTTTATGATACATACATATATATTTTTTTTAAGACAATTTGTAAGATCGTCGTTGTCAACTAAAAAAGTCATTGAGTCATATTTTACGGTGTTGAACTCGAATATACCTCTATTTATTAATTGCAGCTTTTCTTAAATTTTTTTCTAAGGTTTCACATTATGAAAGTTTTCTTTAAGAAAGTCTGAGTTTATTGATAAGAGGGGAGAGAATAATAGCATGTTCTCTTCCCCTCTCATCTACAAGAAACATTTCATAGTGTGAACCCATACTTATTATGAGGCCACAAAAAGAAGTATGTAAAGGGTCCGCCAAATAACTTTTTTTGAAAATGCTATAAAAAAACTACTGAATATTTTCTCAAATTTCTTCGGGTTGATAATGGAAAATAATTTCATTCAAATGGCTGCCTAAGCTGGCCATGCAGTAGCCTACACGATCGGTCCAATTTTTAAGCACATTATCGATTGTGTGCAGCTGTATTTCACCAATAGCTTCGCGAATATTGTCCTTTAAAGCGTCAATTGTCTCTGGGTTGTCGGCGTAACACTTATCTTTAACGGCTAACGGTGTCAAATCGCAGCTCCGAGGTGGCCAAACGACATCAGCTCTGCGGCTGATAATGCGATCTTCAAAAACAGGGCGCAAAACATCGAGTGTAGCTTCGGCTGTGTGGCACGTAGCGCCGTCCTGTTGAAACCAAATGTTGCCAATATCCTCCTCTTCAATTTTTGTGAGCAAAAATTCGTTCAACATGGCCCTATAACGATCGCCATTGACTGTAACGGCCACTCCTTGCTCATTTTCGAAGATAGTTGGACCAATTATGCCTCTGGACCAAATCCGCACCAAACAGTGACTCCTTTTGGGTGCATCGGCTTTTCAATGTATGAGTGCGGGTTTTCTGTGCCCCAAATGTGACAATTTTGCTTGCATACATACCCGCCAAGATCAAAATTACCGTCATCTGAAAAGATGATTTTTTTTAGAAAAATCGGCATCTTCTGTAAGTCGATCGCAGGCCCACTTAGCGAAGCGTTGTTCAAGCGTATACACAACCATATTCGTTCAGCGGAAGGATACAAATAATTATCTGTCAAATCAGACATGAGCTATGTGTTACCATTCACGAAGTAAGCACTAGTTGAAAAAAACGTTAGAGGGCGGACACGTAATATGCAAACTACGTATTTAAATATTTTCGATTCTGTTCCGATTTAGCTTGCTGCATGTTATTCAAAATAAAATACAAATTTTGTAGCTGTAACAATTGGCGTAATTCAAAATATTTATTCTCAAGATTTTTGGAACTAGCCTCAAGAACTGCGAAAAAAGGTTTTTCGCGAATATCTCGAAAACGCTTCTAAAGAAAACTAAATGAATGCCAAACGATTTCCTATAAGAATTACTCATCTATTTTTTTTTGTTTTATTTGTTTCTTGTTCGAAACAATAAATAAACAAACAAATACTTTATTGGTATGTCCGTTCACAAATAATTCCTCAAAGGTTATATGTATGTAGATCGAGATAAACTAATGTGTTGATGTACCTTGGTTAAAGAAAAGCAATAAATCCTGTATTCATAACCGATTATTAAATTTAGCAAACGATTATTTAGGATAACTTCCATAGAACATTTGATTTGTAAACCTTTTTTTATGAATCAGGCATCACTTTTAAACAAGGCCCATCTATCAGGTCTGCTTACTTGTACAAAAACAAAAAACGATTCTTTTTAGTTGTCAAAAATTTACTACCACATATACAAAGCAAAAGGAAAAAACGTGTATGTGTGACATACCATAAACGTAAGCAAACGTATACCTGCACATGTAAGCAACTTTTGACAACTGAAAAGAACATAAACAATGATCAGGCTTCTTGCACAGACCCAAGGCGAATTCAAACAGGTAAACTCATCTCGTCAGCCGTTCATCAGCTGTTTCCACGGCGAATTAAAAAATATGGTCTTACGTCAAAATATGATTTTGTTTTGAGAAGAAGTTGAATGAAAAGTGTTAAAAATATTATTTTTATAATAAAAATATTTCAAAACTGCGAATGATTGAAGTGAATTTATTAATTTCTTTTAAAAAAAGTGATAATTTTAATTTTCAATAAAAAAATTTTGACAACCAACCAGAAAATTGTATAAACAAAATACATGGGGCTTTTTGTAGTTGTAGAGATGAGTTTACCTGTTTGAATTCGCCTTGCACAGACCTTTTCAATGGGCCTTGCTTTTAAAAATCTAATTTTGTAAAAAAATTTAGAGTATTGAAATAATTCAGAGTTGAATCTAAGGCGAATTCATTTTTCATTTTTTTTACATGAATTCGCCTTGGTTGAATACTAAAAATGTCGTTGCAAAAATAGCTATTAAAACAACGTTAGAACAAAAGCTGACCATTAAAAAGAAAAATAAAACGGTTCAATAAAGAGAACAAAACAAAATTAAAGTTGACATCTAGCAAAACGTTAAGATTTTTAAATTGTACCAAGTAAGACACGGTAGTACCACGGTACCAAAAAAGTACAATTGTACCATGATTTCCTTCCGTGCTTCAAACCTATAAAAAAGTTTTATTATCTTGTTTTTAGAAACTCAGGAATAACTCCTAAGCAAATAGAGTAAGGTTTAAAAAAATATATATGTTTATAGAAAAATCTCGAAAACAAATCTAATGATTTGTTTTTAGCTGGCCCAAAACTATACAAAAATATGTAATGTGTTTGCATGTCGAAAAGTGTGGACATTTTTCAACAAATGTTTAATAATATTGAAACTTGCATCCCTGGTACTTTTGCAATATTCTTTCGTTAAAAACTGCTAATGCATTAAACACATTCACCACAGCAGGATACACGAACACACGACTACAAATGCTGCTGGGTGCAATAAAAGTCGTGTAGACAGCTACTAAATTATTTTGAAGACGACAGCTACAATTGAAAAATTAAAAACAGCTGTTTTTTTATTGTGTATTTATAATTCAGTGGTGCCACTATAATTTTTTTTAAACTTTTATGAAATGGAAAAACATGCATAATTCAAGACTCGTAACAAACTTATGCTATAAACACATTCGAGACAGCAAGCTACCGACTTCAATATGTCAAAAATAGAATACATGTGTGTATATGGAAATGATTATTTTCACGACGACACGGCTACATGGCTGCAGGTTGTTGTCTGTGCTTATTTTGTCGTTGTAGTCCAATTAAACTAATTTCTATTTTTGTCCGCTACAAAACAGGAAAAGTGTTGCTAATATAAAAAAATATTTAAAGAATAAGTGCTTAAAAATTTTTTGTTTAACAGAAAAGAATACACTTGAAATTGAAAACAACTTTTTAGTATCCTTAAAAGAAGCTCTATAGGAAGATGTTTTTCGCGCTTACGCTTTCCTCTTTGAGGTCGTAAAAGTTGCAAAACACTTTCAGCGTTATGTATAATGAAAAATTGGCAAGAAGTTAGCACAGAGTTGAATTATAATACACTTACAGACTGTGGATAGCAAACTGCTAAACTCTGACTAGTGAGTTGCCAAATATCTGCTAATTTGGAAAAAACAGCTGTATGAAAACAGTATGAAATGTCAAAATCATAGATGATTTCAGCAAAAATAATGTTTTTTTTTTAATACAGTATGGCATCGTTATATATCAGAGTTGATTTATTAAAAATTTGCACCAGTGAAAAAGTATATTATACATGAACATTTTGCTAACAAGCTGCTAAGCTTAATCGGTATTCTAGTTGGCAGCTCGTTGTACGTAGTGTATAAACTGTGGCTAACTTTTCATTATACATACCGCTGTTAATCTTTATTTATTTAGCTATAAAATGTATCCTTACAATATGGGAAACATTGGAAAATGCTTCAAAGTGTTTGTCACATGGCGTTTAAAGCATACCGATTAACCAATTAAGAGCCAATTTCGGATCTATATTCGTTCTCCATGGCTGACTTTTATTTACAAAATCTTAAAATAATGTCGATATAACAATAATTATTTAATCCTTAGATATTTGTTTAATAAAGTTTTTCTGTATTGCGGTGTTTCGGCCTTGCGGAACACTTATTAAATATGTACATATGCACTACAATAATTAAATATGTAACAAGTATATAAATTATTACCACATTTACATATATTTTTACTCAAACTTATAAATAAATTGAGTAATTTTTCAAGATATAATTTTTAAAACCCTAATAAATTTAAAATTTCACCTGATGGAGTTAATAAAAATAGGGTATATTAAAGCTTGAAGTGTTCCTCCCTAATATTATTATGTTTAATTAAATATATTGACAAAATTTCAAGTTTTGTTGAAAAATCTATCAAGATATATTAATATTTGAAATTGGCTCTTAACGGGCTAATAAATCGAAATTTTTAATCCATCATGTGAAAAATATTTCGAAGTAGTTTCTAATAATACCAATTCTTTTTCGATCCAGTTTTTACCTATAAAGTTATTGATAGGGGGAACGTTCGTAAATGCAGTTGTTGGTTATCACTTTCGCAGAAGTAAAGTTTAATGTTCGTGAAAGCATCACTTGTAAGAAACTTGGCATCACTCTCATACGTCAAAAGTTTTTTTATGTAGTCAAGCCGTTGCTCTGCAGCAAATTTTTGCAAATATTTCTTAGTCTGGGATCGCACTATGAAAGTTTTCTTTCAGAAAGTCTGAGTTTATGGGTGAGAAGGAGAAAAGAAAAGCATGTTCTCTTCCCCTCTCACCAATAAACTCAGACTTTCTGAAAGAAAACTTTCATAGTGTGAACCCAGACTTAAATAATAAACCACACAAATGGCTTGGCAAACATGTCAAAATTTTACGTTTGTACAAATATTTTGTGTTGTTAATTGGGGTGTTTGCTGTTTGGACAAACATTTGAAGCAATGTTTGTAGAAATATTAAACATTTTTAATATTTGGCAGACATGTTGGATATTTGTCAAACTTTTTGTGGCGTCTAATTCTAAATGTATTAATTTCAGCGAAAACTTTGCAGAGTGAAGACGTTGAAAAAGAAGCATTAACATAATTTTAAATAGTAAATAAAATGTTTTTTCTTGTAATTTTAAGAACACTGCCATTTGTTCTTTCAATATTTTCAATAGAATTTGTCATCGATATTGTTGATAACATTTTTATTATTATTTTATGTTTGCCTATTAAACGTTTAAAGTTTAGCGCATGTTCAAAAATTCAAACTTTGCACAGCTGTTGTGCAGTAAAAAAATATCAGCATCACAACTGCAACTGGTAACCACGAATCAGCAACAATATTTTGCATCAATGCAGCAGTAATGCATAGCTTTTATATATTTACGTACGTACCCAACGTGATCTGAAACTTTTACGACGTGCAATGACTGAAAACAAATTTTATTTTATAAGCCGTATATATTTCTTTATTTAATCTGCTGTTGTTTATTAGTTCAAAAAAAATATTAATATTTTAAATGATTTTTAATAAATTTAATTTTTTTACGCTATAAGATGTATTATAAATAAGTATTTATATATTTATTGGCTTAAATTAAGTTTGTGTATTAGTCTTGAATTATGCATGTTTTTCCATTTCATTAAAGTCAAAAAAAAAAAAATGATAGTGGCACCACTGAAATATAAATACATAGTAAAAAAAACAGCTGTTTATAATTTTCCAATTGTAGCTGTCGTCTTCAAAATAATTCAGTAGCTGACTACACGGCTATAATTGCATCCAGCAGCATTTGTAGTCGCGTGTTCGTGTAGCTTGCTGTCTCGAATGTGTTTAATGCATCAATCGGAAACGCGTGTTAAAAATTGTTAAGTTTTTTGTTTTTAGAAATTAACCTTTAACTTAATTTGGGAAAGTGCTTAATTAGTAAAAGAAAAAATGACAAGTAAAATTCAACTTAGCGAAACTCTATATACATACCAAATATTCTTTCGTTAAGGTATTCGTTTCCCGCCGTTTAGTTAAATGTCAACTTAACAAATCTCGACGTAGCTTAATTTTTTCAATGTATCCGTTTCCCGCCAGTTTCTGATCGTTCGTTAAGTAAGTATTCTAAAGCTTTTATCTGCAAAAAAGCTTTATTTCTCGTTGTGCTTTTATTTATTTTATTATTTAGTCTTATCGGAACATCGAAGATGGTTAGACGTGCGTCAGTCGCTGTTAAAGAAAAAAATATTGTGTAAAATCGGTAAAAGAGGAAAAAAACTCGAAAATGTTTCAAATACATGAGAAATGTTCATCTTCAGTGTATACATATATAAATTTCTTTCGTTTAATTATCCATTTCCCCCAGTTTGCATATGGTTCAAAAAATTGCAAATAAAAGCTTGGGAAATTAGTGTGCGCGAACTACTGGGCACAGCGGTTTCGTAAAAAAGAGTCGGTGTTATATTAAAAATTAAATACATATACATATGGGCATTTCCATGAGAATGTCAACCACGACTCAAAAAATTAAAACGCTTGAAACTTTTTTCCAAATATGGTAAAGAGAAATAAAACACCCAAATTTTACTATGCAGACGTACTTATAGCTTATTACAATTTTTAAAAAGCAAAAAATAAAAGTTTTAACTGACTTTCTCATTGATTCATTTTTAGTAACTGCAATTAACAATTTTTAATTTTCTTCCGATTAAATACAGAAACTGGCAACCCTGGAATTATGCTTTAAAATTAGTGTTACAACAACAATGAACAAGATCCATGAGGAAAGACCAAGTATATAGTTCGATTAGCGGTATATTTTTTGGTTTGTTTTGGATGCTATTCTAACGTCACGTACGTGGTGCAAAAACAACATATGTATGTCTTTGTCATTTCTATTTGGCCAGTCTTAGGTGTTTCAAAATAAAAGTTTAAAGCAAGATATTTGCTGCAAAAAAATATTGATCGGAATTTTTTTTTAAATTGGTATATTCAAAATTTTATAAGCTTTTAAAGCTCGTCACGTACGATATTGTAAGTACTAAAATGCAACTAAATGCATCATCTTAATTTTTAAGATGTGGTCAAACCTTATTTTATTACAATCAAAAGCGTCTTACAAAATTTTTTTGGAATCGGTCCATATTTGACCATAGCTCCCATACAAGTGCTACTCCAGAAAATAGCTTTAATGTCATTACTTCCTTAGAAATGTTGGCATTTACATAAAAATTGGCGACAGTGACTTTTGCGATAGGTACTATATCATGATAAAAAGTTGTGCGGGTAGGTCCAAAAATTAACCATAGGTCCCATATAACCCCCCTTTCTTAAATCCGCTAGGGGCACACAAATCTCATATAGATGGAGATACATAAATTATATAATAAAATTACTCTTATATATTTCTTAACCTCATAGCATAATTCTATTCTGGCGATCTTGATTTGCCATGGGTCCCAAATAGGGTACACTCTCAAAAACAAAATTGTTTTAAATATTATAGTGTAGGGTGTCATATGGTCGGGCTTGACCGACTTTTCTAACTTCTTTGTTTTAAGTTTTTATATGCATACATACATATATTTACAAAAAATATTTTTCATGCCTTGTAAATACTATAAAAGAAAAATCTGTCACGTACGGTATGTCACGAACGATATAACAGTTTGTTCATTATTAAACCATCAAAAAAAAAAAAAAATTTCCAATTACGGATTATAAAGGTAAAATATCTGGTTAAATGTTTAAAATTAAAAAAAGAAGAAAAACCTCTCACAATTCGCAGATTTTCGTATTTTTTTACATTCACCCCAAAATCACTTCCATTTTATGTCACGTACGATATGCTCTTACTTTGCTCGATATTTTGGACAACAAGGTTCCGAATTTAATAATTTTTTTTTCATATATAGTACCCTCTAAATGAAACATAATGATAAAAAAAATGTCCAGTTAATACTATTTTGGCAAATTTTCTATCTCTCTGAAGGTGTACAAATGTCACGTACGATGACATGGAAATGCCCATATGTACATACATATAACCCCCTTCGAAATTTGTGGCTGCAAAACGCGCGCGAGTGCAGGTCACTGTGGCTATGTTTTCATTTTTGATTACAATAATGAAAGAAATAATTATTATTTCTTTAGTTTTATTGAATTATTTAAAATTTTAACTGTTTAACTATTAAGCTTATTTCAAAACAGTCTTACCTTTAATGGTAGTGCAGTATACGTCCGCATTATCATTAACAGAGCTGCATTAAACTTACTAGTAACGCCGTCATTTTTAATGACTTTGAGCTCTGCCAACTACATGCAGATGTCATTTAAGAAATTGCTACGTTGAAAATGTGAAAAATAAGGTTTCCTAAATTTTTGCACAAATAATTTAGTAAATAATCAAAACTATATCAGAAAAAGTGCAATATTCAAATAAATAAAGTGAGTTTTATAAGAAATTTAAAAAATGTGTAGAAAAAATAATAGTTAAGGTGCTAAAAAATCATTTTCCAAAAATTGGTTTATCTCTGTGTGAGGCAGCACCCCTGCGTTTGCAGAGCTGCCGCTGCTTAATGTTTAGCCTATATTTTATTTAATGTACACAGTTTACGTTTTGTATGGACAAGACGACTGTGAAGCATCAGTTCTTAGTCACCGCCCTAGGCAGCGATGATTATAAAGAATTGTTTGTTTCCGTTTTTTGTCTTTTTGGACTTATTTATTGTGTTTGTTTTGTAATATTACATTCAGCTGTTCAAAATAGATTACTAAAAAAATTGATCACATTATGTGTTTGTATGTGGGTGTTTATTTGTAGGCCTGTTAGTAAACAAAAGTATTCAAAAACCCTTGTGATAGTGTTATGGTCATGGGCGAGAATATAATGGACGAATTAGCATCACTAATACGCACTGAAATTCCCGATGGACGCCAAAGTCTACGCGACAGTTATACGAACCTGGAACGGGTGGCTGACTATTGTGAGGATACTTATTATAGAGCCGACAATAAGAAAGCAGCCTTAGAAGCCACCAAAAATTATACAACACAATCATTGGCAAGTGTTGCTTATCAAATTAATACTTTGGCCTACAGCTATATGCAGCTGTTGGAGTTGCAGGCTCAACAGCTGAGTGAAATGGAATCACAGATGAATCATATAGCTCAAACGGTGCAGATTCATAAGGAGAAGGTGGCAAGAAGGTGGTTTTTTAAATATCCTTCCAAAAAGTTCGTTTATTTATTTAGTCATTTTGTTTAACATTTCAGAGAAATTGGTGTTTTAACAGCCAATAAAGTCAGTACTCGTCAATTTAAGATTGTGGCGCCTATAAATCCCGAAAAACCTATTAAATATGTTCGCAAAGCAATTGATTATTCGATTTTAGATGATATTGGCCATTGCATCAATACAAATCAAATAAATCGTAATCCCAAACAACAACAACAACATCGTGGCTCCTCTCACGGCTCGGTACAATCGTTGGCACAGCCCTCGGTAGTGGGACCGCCACCAACTACCAAACCACCTACACCACCTCAAATGTCACGTGGCGGTAATACAGGCACTCTGGGTAAATCTGTAAGCAATACTGGTACATTGGGTAAAAGTTCACGTGAATATCGTACACCACCGGTGGTAAATCCTCCACAAGTACCTTCACATTATGCTCCCAACTATCCCATTGGCCATCCAAAACGTTTGTCGTCGGCCTCTTCGAGTACTACGGCTACTGGTGTTAGCAGTATCGGTTTAGGTGGTAGTTCAGTTAATAACGAACGTGCTGCTGGTTACAGTGCTCTTCCAATGCCACCAAGTCAACAAATTGCAACTCACGTTAATTTACCATCAGCTGGTATGATGCAATCTTTGCCTCCACCACCACCCACTACATACGATGATCGCAATAGTATGCCACGTAAGTTGAATTTTCTAAATTTACATACAATTTGTTTAATGTTCAATTAAATTTAATTGACATCATAAACTTTTGTATTTTTATATTACATGTATTTTCAACAGCACCACCTTCTCCCTTGACAGTTTCCCAACATGAAATTACCGAACAGAGTCATATTGGAATGCATACATTGGGGCGTAATCATAATAGGTAAGTTATTATTTCTATATTTTTTAAAAATAAGTTTTAAATATTTAAATGTGTTTCTTTATATTTTTTTTTTTGCAATGCTGCAGAAATGGCAACAGGTAAAACAATTATTTAAAACTTGTTTAATCACGTTTGCAAAATTCAATTCATATTTATTTTTTATTACAATACATACTACAATTTTGAAATGTAAATTTAATTTTGAATATGCATATCTAACAAGAAAATATCTTTGACCTTTAACTTCTTGGTGGTTAATTTGACCCTTTTTAATTAAAAAAAAAATTTTGATGAAAAATATATTTTTATAACACTTTTTTTTAAATAAGACACGATATTTAAACTAAAAATTCAAATAATCAAGAAAAAACCCTGAAGAAGGTAACACAAAGGAGTACTGAAATATTGTTTCAAATAAAATTAAAAATTTCATATTAATTATCAAAGTAATTTTTGGGAATACAAAATTTTTAATAAATAAGATTTTGTTTGTCGTGCTTATCCAATTTTTACTCTTGATATTTCACTGGTTGTTAGGACAGATCATCAAAAAAGATTCTCCCAAAAAAATTTTAGAAAACCCAAAGATTTTAGCAAATAAAACTGCAGAGAGTATGAGAATTGCAAAGACTCAAAAAGTCTTATTTGCAACGATATGAAAGCTTAATAAAAATACCAACAATAAACAGTGAGCTTTTCTTTTCTTACATTTCCCACACCCCCATTTTATATTAAAAAATAAGTCATCAAGCTCGAAAATTTAATTATACATTAAATAAAAAACAAAAATAATTAATTAAAAGAAAATTTTAATTTATTGCAAGACCTCATTTTCTTAAGTTTACAAAACTTTAAAGAAAGTGTTAAATGTATCACCAACTCCGTAGTTAAAGGTCTATTTCGTAGAAAAGCTAAAAAGGTTTAGGTTTTTGGGTTTTATAAAAAAGTTTGGTGGCTGTTGGTAGACTTAAAATTATTTACCTTGCTTTATACATAATTTTACGTTTTTTCTTGGATATGAAAGGAAATCTTTATAAGTAAGCGCTCTAATTTTAAGATCATTTTCATAACAAATAGGAGCAAAATTTTATTGTATTATTGGCTGCACAAGTAAGACCTCGTACTATATTTTTGTATAGAATTTTTTTTTGCGAGACAACTTGCCCAATAAGACAGTGCGAGAAATAGAAATATAGTAGTCAAATATTCCGAAGCAAAGAATCGAGAACTTGTTTGAAAGTAAAATATATCAAATGCTTTATTAAAGCAAAATTGTTTTGCACAAAATTCTAAAATTTTTAACAAAAATTAAACTTTCCGTAAACGTGGATGGTTTCTTTTAATTTTTAAATTAAATTACATGGATTATAATATGTATTATAGTTAAATATTCTTGAATTTCTTTTTGTTTTCTTGTGCTAATACTCTTTTTAGGCCGGGTTGTTGAGATGTGGATTAAGTTTAAACGTAGTTTAAAGTACACTGAAACTCGGGATTTTCCGACGAAATGTGATTTTTTATTTAAAAATAAACACCACCATTTTAAGCAAAACAGCTGTTCCGTTCAAACTTTGTATACAAACTTAGTAATGGCGGCACAAATCTGTTTTAAGATTAATTAAAGCTAATTTAACTAAAATCTCAAAAAGCCAGCATTAGTGATAGTATGTACATATAAATAATTTTCCGAATAGGTTTTATTATATTTGATGTGTTTTACATAACTTTGAAATCTTAACTAGCTACAGTCAAATCCCGATAATTCGTACCCCGATAAATCGTAATTCCCGATAATTCGTAATAAACTGTCGGTCCCTTGAAAAAGTCTCGTTAATTCGTAAAATTTTCATACATTTTGGTCCCCTCACTAATTCGTAATTTTTTTTTTCAAATAAAATCTTCTTTGCCTCTTATAAATCGTAATAAAAACAACAGAAACATGGAAAGAATGATGCGTGGGTTTTTTTCTTGTGTGTTTCTTTATTTTCTTAAGATCAGTTTGTTACATGAACAATTTTTGTATATTTTTTCTTTTTAACCATTTTTTTATGTTTTTTTTTATCGTTTCAGTAAATAAATTGAAAAACCCCGTTAATTCGAATTTATTTTATTTTGACCCCGTTAAATCGAAACCCCGCTAAATCGAAAACCCCTATAATTCGTAAGAAATGGCCGGTCCCTTGCGATTACGAATTATCGGGATTCTACTGTATTATGATCCACTATTGCTCGCCAGTGTAGTGATAAGAGCGTAGAAAAAGTCTTTTAAAGCCTTTTTTGAAAAAGAGACCGCGAGAACTTTTTGTACTGCCATACTAATATACATAAAAGTTTATCGTACGAATAATTTCCAAAAATTTTTCAAAACTAAGTTATGAAATTTGTCCCGAAGAATTTTTTTTTAAATTTAAACTAATTAATTGGCATAGAACCATGAGGTCAACCATGTCCTAGTAACCACGAAAATCATAATCTTTTGTCATTTTTCTCAAAAAAGTTCACGCACCAATTGGTTTTTCTAAACAGGTGCATAAAAAATTATTTAAAAATTTGTTATATTTTAAATCACTTAAAGTGTATGTATAACAAAAACAAGAAATTATGAGTTAGTTATTGAAAGATAAATATTCAAGATTTAAAATTCGAGGAGATTTACAGAAAGGATAAATATCCTGAACAACTTCAATGGCACGCTCAACACAGATATTACTTCTTTGTTGGTTTCGGATTATTGAATCATCTTTTCTCCAATGCTTAATAAAGCAGTTTTTAGCAGCTTCAAATCTTGAAAGTGATTGATATAAAACTTCGAAGTTGTCGTCGCGAAATCTTTGGTCTGAAAACCATATGTCAAACCATTTTCCGCAGATAAACTCGCATATCGGATACAAATCATTTTGATATTTTGGTATTAATATAATTCGCAAAAATGGCTCTTGAGTTCCAACGAGCGTTACTTATTGGGGGTATAGGTTTAAAATTTATATACAGACATTTTTTAGTTTCTTGAAAGAATCTAAATGCAGTTCCTAGTTCAAACATATACTGCATGTCGTCGCGCCATTTAATATTTTTAATATATATATATTTATTTATATATTTACATTTTGAATGTAGCTCTGTTTTAAGTTGTTGTAATTCGAAATCAATTCCCTTACAAAACTGTAACATATATCCATTACGTGCCTCAATATCAAATCCAAAATGTGGTGTTGACAACCAATATATTGTGGTATTTCCAATCTGAGGCTTTTAAAAAATTTCTGTACCTGTGTAACCACACCATTTATCTTACCGGTGTTAACTGAGGTTGTGTCACAAATGATCATTTTTATATTGTTCCATAATTCAAACTTGTAGATTAATTCTCTAATGCCATTAAATATAAAGGACATTCACGTCACAAGTTGCTCCCTTGCGAAAAAGCAAAAGTGCAAAAATATAACAACAACCACACAGACAATTAGTTGTGCGTAAATAATTTTATTTGTGGTTGTTGTTATGTGTTTGCACTTTTACTTTTTTGCAAGGGTGCAACTTGTGACGTGAATACCCTTATAGTATTTGCCTTTCCATCATTCAAAACAAATACTCCCAGATATATTTCTTTAGATTCATTTTTTAAAACTATCACTTGAATTTCCTTTTCGTTAATTCTTTTTCCATCGAAGTGAAGACACCGATTTAATAACAGCCTTGTAAAGATGTAGAAATTGTAACAACAGAATCGGAGAGTTCTTTACAAATTTTTGCTGCTTTTTTAGTACTAATATGTACCTTATTCACCAATGTTACAGCTGAATGTGTAGTAGAGAGTTTGGGCTTAAGACGATCTGGGGATATATAGCTTTCTGATTCTTTAGATAAATAACACTACGTAACCAAAAAAATCTTTTTGTTTGTTTAAGTGAATTTTATGCTTTTATCTAATGAATTAGGTCGTACATATAATATAATGAGTGTTTTTTCCTCTACCTAAACGTTTTTTTAGTATATAAACCGCTATTTTAAAAATGATGGAGGTTTCACCACACATTTTAGCATAACTCAAGAACAGTTTGTCCGATTTTATTAAGTAAAAACTCCGAGAATCCGCAGCTACATTACCTCCAAGTTACTCTTACACTGTTTTTTGATAAAGTGAATAGTTTTGGAAATATTCAGAAACTTTTTCCAACAATTTTTTTTTTCATGCAAAATTGGAAAAAAAATTTTGTCTTAAAATTCATAAAAAACCAAAAAAGTAACAAATGCTCTTTTTTGATCTTAAGTTATAAACATAAATATGTTACAAATAAAACTAGCCACATTTCAATAAAATCGATTAACAAGTTTTGGTTTAATTCTCAACTAAGTGATGGTATCTCATTTTGATAAAATTTGTATATGGATGCAGAATGTCTCTGAAGTTGCATGTTCTTCACTCACACCTAGAAGTGTTCAAGTCAAATTCTGGCGCATACTCAGAAGAACATGGTGAACGTTTTCACCAGGACATTCAAGCCTTTGAAAAGCGATACCAAGGGCAGTACAATGAACGGATGCTTGGCGACTATATCTGGAATTTAATCAGAGAAAATGACCAAATCTACAAGAGGAAAGGTAGAAAAACAAACCATTTTTAAACAGTATTATTAAGAGCATCCTGAATTTAAGGATTCAAGTGTATTTTTCGTTTTATTATCATATAAAAGCATACCTTCATTAAAATTAAGCTGTTTAACAATCTTTTATGCACACTCTTATCTATCTGTACCATGAAAAATAAAGGCACTATTTAAAAATTTGAAAATTCGATGTCATTTCTTAAAAAACGATTAGCCAGACATCAGTTAAAGTTTTTCTTCAGTTTAGAGACATAACCAATGAGAAACAGCAAAAAAATTCACTTAAACAAAATTTTGTTACATAGTGTAATTTTCATCAAAATCGCAACTAGAAATTGACCGAAAATCACTTTGTATGGAAGGTGAATATTCCGAGTGGAAATCACTGTTTATTTTAGTAACATCAAAAACATTCTTCAAATCATCACAATCTTTTCGTCTTTTAATACTTTTGTGGTATAATGATATGAGATTTTCAATTTTTCTATTTACTGATCTCACGGATACCGTTGGTAGATTCATATTTTTTCATAAATCACATATTTCATTTCTTATTGTTTTAATTCTATTACTTTTGTACTTTTGGGATTGATCTAACTTTCCCCGGTAGTTTGAACCCTTCCCGATCACTGACCCCTACCATTTGTTGCACAGTGATATTAATGAAATTTCATACTTGAGCTATTTTTTGTTTTAAATAAACATATAATTAATTTTTCTTAACCAAAAAGAAAATTAAAAATTTTCAAAACTTCATCGCGGTTGGTGCGTGAACTGTTTTGACCTTAGCGAAAAAATAAATATACGTTCCCTTTTAGTTGTTTATGCTCTATCGGACTGTGCTATGCCAATTTTGATATTTAAAAAAATTATTTAAAAGTTATATCCCTAATGTACATACATTTTTTATTTTGTATTTACATACAATAAATACATCTTTTTTAGCCGCAATCACTTTAGCTTGAACTTTGCCAGACCGGGTTCACAATCACCACCCTTGCCGCCACCACCACCTCCAGAGGAGGAACACCATGATTTTGGAAGGCCACGTAATTCAGCTGGTCAGGGCCAATTAGCCCCCATAGTACCCGATGATCAAAATTTGCCAGGATGGGTGCCCAAAAATTATATAGAAAAAGGTAATTAATAAAAATATTAGTTAAGGTCACACCAACTCTGTAGTTGTTTAATTTATACGTTTAAAGTTGATTACTGCTTATTATCTACACGCTTTTCAAAGTTTTTAATTTGTAAAATTTAATAAGAAAACGTCTGCGACAAAAAAAAAATATCTTAATTATATATCTTAAAAGAGAATTAAAGAAAATTGTTGCTGCAAATGTTTCAAAATATAGTGAGGACTAACGAGATGTATTTATAATTTTAATAAGTCAACACACTATCAGTTGCAGAGTAAAGTGTATATACAACTTTAGTTAAAAAAACTAAACAAACTAATTGGTTTTCTTTCTATTTCTCTTTTTGCAGTTGTGGCAATTTACGATTATTATGCTGACAAAGATGATGAACTTAGTTTTCAAGAAAGTTCAGTATTATATGTTTTAAAAAAGAACGATGATGGCTGGTGGGAAGGTGTTATGGATGGTGTCACCGGTTTATTCCCTGGCAATTATGTTGAACCTTGTGTTTAAACTACTGCCGCGCTAAATTTTTCTTCATCATCTTAGTAATAACAAAGACAAGAATTTACTTCATATTCAGTAATGCAACCGACAGCATTTCTATAGAGAAAATAATTTAACAAAATTTACAATAAGTTAATAAGGGAAACATATAACAACTCCATACACCACAAATTATACCAATCAAAACAGTTTTCTATTTAAAGTATTTCATACAAAATAATGGTAATAATACAATTTAATAGTATTTTGTTAACATTCTTAAACTTATAGGCCTTTTTATAACACAATGAATATGAATATTATATTAAGTATTAAAACAAACAAAAAAAAGTAACAATGAAAATTAAGTACGTATATTTATCCTCTGGCATTCAAAAATTACAAGAAAATATTAAAACAAATTAATAAATTACACATAAGCAACATCATTAACATGAGCTTGTCTCATTCACTCCGACAAAAGTTGATGTTGTTACAGTTTTTAGGTATAAAACAATTTGGATAACGTTTTTCTACGTTTTACACTAAATTTAGTTGAAACAAACGACCAGAAATAAAAAAGAATACATAGTTTTTTTTTATATATAATCTAGAAATATCTCTCTTTTTCCCATAGCTAATTACACGATAACTCCATTTATCATTAATACAGATGAACGACAGAAGAAAAAAAACGAATTAAGAGAATTATTTAAAAAAAAATAAATAAAAAATTTATATGTTTAAAACAAACAATACTACATATAAAAAACAAAAACAAATATTTACTAATTTTGTTTTTGCTCAAATCTGTTATAATTTGCATGAATGTTTAAGCTTTGTTCACAATCAAAAAAACAATTTCGTTTTTTCTTCTATCTCTTTTCTTTCCAAAGTATTTCATATATTTTCCTTTAATTTTTAGAACAAAAATGTAACTAAAGTTGAGTCAACTCGAACTTGACGTTTAAAATAATTTTATTTAGTTTTGAATGAAAATGTTAACATATTGTTTTAAAAAATAATAATAAATGCATAATATTGTTGTGGGCAAAATTTGCTAACGGTTTCTTAATGCAAAATGTGTGTGGTTGCAAAAGAAATTGTTGCTCTATTATGAACACCAAGTGAAAATGTTTCTTTGATTGTGAATTAAGCTTTATATATTCTAAATGAGAAACGTGCTTTTCGGTGAATTGAATACCAAGAAAGACACAAAACATAACTTTTTAATTGCTGCAGTTTTTATGATTAATTAACAATTATCAGGGGTGTCATGGAAATTGAAAACGTAAAACGAAAGAATTTTATGCTTTCGCCTTAATTGATCGAAACAAAATGAAATCGGGGGGCTAATTACCACAGGCGATAGCGGTCGAAATGGTTTTTTTTTGATAGAAACGCAGCAATAAAATTAAGTTTGTTATTCTGTAGCTAGAAGATAAAACTTGGACAAAGTTCATCAATAAGAAAAAATCTTAAGTAATTTAGTTTCTTAAGAATATTAGCGGTTTTCACCATTTGTATATTAAGTGTACAACTCTGCTTTTCTTAATACGATTTTATAAACGGGTCCGCCATCTAAAGTCTTTTTTCAACTAGTGCTTATTTCGTGAATGGTAAAACTTAGCTCATGTCTAATTTGACAGATAATTAGTTTTATCCTTCCGATGAACGAATATGGTTGTGAATACGCTTGAACACCGCTGGGAAATCTGCGTTTTCGCTTCGCTAAGTGTGCCTGCGATCGACTTACAGAAGATGCCGATTTTGCCAAATAAAAAAAATCATCTTTTCAGATGAAGCTCATTTTGATCTTGGCGGATATGTAAACAAGCAAAATTGTCGCATTTGGGGCACAGAAAACCCGCACGCATACATTGAAAAGCCGTTGCACCTAAAACGAGTCACTGTTTGGTGGGGATTTTGGCCCAGAGGCATAATTGGGCTATTTTTCTTCGAAAATGGACAAGGAGTGGCCGTTACAGTCAATGGCAATCGTTATCGGGCCATGTTGAACGAATTTTTAAGAGGAGGATATTGGCAACATTTGGTTTCAACAAGACGGCGCTACGTGCCACACAGCCGAAGCTATACTCGATATTTTGAGCGCTGTTTTTAAAGATCGCACTATCAGCCGCAGAGCTTATGTCGTTTGGCCACTTTGGAGCTGCGATTTGACACCGTTGGACTATTATTTGTGGGGTGCCGTCAAAGATAAGTGTTACGCCGACAAGCCAGAGACAATTGACGCTTTAAAGGACAATATTCGTGAAGCCATTGGTGAAATACAGCTGCACACAATCCATAATGTGCTTAAACATTGGACCGGTCGTGTAGGCTACTGCATGGCCAGCCGAGGCAGCCATTTGAATGAAATTATTTTCCATTATTAACCGGAAGGATTGTACTTTTAAATAAAAAAAGAAATTTGAGAAAATATTCAGTAGTTTTTTTTAAAGCATTTTCAAAAAAAAAAGAAGTTATTTGGCGGACCCTGTACAAAGCATGAGTGTCTTTTTCGTTAGTATTGTAAATTAACGAAGTTGCTGAGTGAAGCAAAGAGACAAATATAGTTTATTCTAGGTTATTTAACAAACGTGTTTACTACAGCAAAAGAGTAAATGTAGTCATAAATCGATTCATATTATTGATTAGCTGCTAAGATGGACTAATATGCGCACCGTAGACTTGACGCAGTGCTCTGTAAGTCTGGCGAACAGACCGCGAGTTTTGGAATGAAAATTTCATGATTTTTAAACATTGTTCTGAAAGTTTTTCCATGGTGTTTTGCCAAAGCATACTGAAAATAAAGTTAAACACAGCTCATTTGTATTACAGTAAGTTTTACAGTTATCCCTATCAGAAGTTCTATACGTCTAAAAACACACCCTTTATTTTACTTGATATTTAGATAGCTAAAAATAACTACTTTAACGTATTAGGATGGCGATATGCTTTAAATCAATAACATCCCAAACTTCAGAATAAATAAGAACATCTTATTAGGTAATACAAATTGATTTTGCTAAGTACTTTCTATATTCGAATTGATAATGTTATTTACAATTGATTTAAGAAGATGTAAAGAATTTCGATTTATTTTGAAAATAATTTCCAAGTCAATGGCTCAAAATTTTTGTATTTCTTACAGCAAGACCCACGATGTTGACAAGAACATTTCTTTCGTATATTTATATTGAAAACAATAATAAACAAAAAATAGCTTTTGTTTTCAATCTAAATAAACGAAAAAATTTTTCGTTTCGACATGATGGAGCCTGGCCCTGGTAAATATTTAAAAACTTTTCGAAAAAGTACGTTTTTGTTTATTTTACTTATTTAAAACAATTTTAGTTTAAAAATTATTGCTTCACCTTATTAAAATCCAGTAGGCTATTTCAATTATTTTTTTAGTTATTTACAATTAAATATTAAATGATTTGAAATTTTTTCAAGATATTTAAAAAAATAATTTCACACATTTGATTCATGGTCCAATTAGTAAGTCTGCTTGAAACGCCTGCTGACTTTATGCAGAGTTGTGTTTTTTACGTGCAATTGTTTTTGACATTTCTACCATTTTTTACACAAACAATTGCTTTTGTTTTTGACATCTTTATCATTTTTAACACAAAAAATGCGTGTTGTTTTTTCTATTGTTGGATTGATGTAGTTGCGCGCAGACCTACTAATTGGGCCATGATTTGATTAGGCACAAATGGTTGTTTCAAGACACCAAAGTTATGGAGAGAGGACAGTTGAAAACAAATAACTAATTTTTTTTACGTATTAGATAGAAATATACCTACATACATAAATATTTTACGATTGTTAGAATCGTGCATAAATATGTATGAAATTTATTTAAAATCTTGTATTCTAAATGATTCAAGCTTTGGCTTTTAATATATGATCCAAGAGCAAAACTTTGATTAGAGTTACAGAATTGATAATTAAATATTTTAACAATATATAATCACTCTTACTCTGCGTTTCGATTCGTAGCGAAATATTCTCCGTTTGGCAACTTTGGTATTCTGCGTTTCGTTTAAATTTTTTTATTTCGATTTTATGTTTTTTATTCTGCATTACGATCTAAGCTTCGTTTTATCAAGTTGTGTATTTACTAACGTAAAGTTCTTACATTTTTTGTTTATTTCGTTTAAAAAACTGCGTAATTAAAAAAATTTGAGTAAAACGGAAGACAATATATATCGATGGCTTAATATAAAAAAGGCGTAACTCGATTTTTTTAAAATAGCTTTTTTTATTTGTTCTGGTAGCTAATGCCATATGCATCTTAATCTAAAATTTTTAAGGAACTGAGTACAACATTTGTTGAATATTTTTTTTAAAAATTGCAATTTAATTATTTTTTTATCTAAAATTTTACGGATTTTATTAAGTTTTTTTTTCTTCCCTTGTAAACGAACAAATAAATCGAGTTAGGCTTTTTTTGTATTAAGCCATCGATATATTTTTTATTATTATTTCTTTTGTACTAAAATTTAAATTTTATTTAATTTATTGCAGGTCAAAAGCAAAACACCTTAAAACTACGAAAAGCTATCAAATTTATTTAATTAACTTTTTTTACTATTAGTATTTAATTTTTGTAATTTTTGCACTAAATTTAACTTATATTAAAATGTTTATAAAATCGCTTATTTTTCATGTTCCAAATCTTTGCAAATCTTCTTTCTTCGTTTTCCTTCGATTCAGTTTTTTTTTGTTGGAATACCCTTTTTCGATTGATGCGTAACTGAATGCGGAAACGTAATCGAAATGCAGCATAATGGTGAATAATCGAATATAAATCAACTATGAATATAATTCTTTAGAAAACTTTTTCGAAATGCCACAGCTCGAGTTTTTAAATAAATTTATTAAAATATTTCTATCAACCAATTTAACAAGTCCTTTTTTTTTATTAGTTAAACAATATTGTTTTGTCTTAATATAAATTATATTATACATACATACATACATATTTACTTTATACATAAACATACTAATAAAAAACAAAATAGTTAATAAAAATTATATTCTATTATGATGCTGCATAATAATTTAAAATAATAAAAATAATATTAATCTAAAAATTTTATTTAATTTTCACAGGTTATTCACATTTTTTATTTCATCAATCAAGTCTTTAATGCAAGATAATTTCAAACCCTTTTAATTCAAATTCCTTTATATCAATCAAAATTCAAGATTTATAAACAAAAACCATTTCATTCAAGATATTTCATCACATAATCAGCACAAACAAAATCGGTAAGTGATTTTTTATGTTTTTTAATTAATTATTTTAAGGAGACTTAATGGCCTACTATGGACACAACAAAGATTCGATATACCTACTTGAATAATTGTTAAAGTTATTAGACTTTGCATTATTAAACTTTTTATATTAGGTGTTAGCTGCATGAGTTGACATTTCTGTTCAGTAAGATTTGTCAAGTCATCATAAATCGTTAAACGCTAGAACAATGCTTTCAAATTCTGGAAATTTCCTTTGAAAAAGGAAAAAATAAATCTGTTAGCGAAGTTCATGGAGCACTTCGTCCATTTTTAGAAGCTCACTTCTGGTTAAGTGGCTAAGTCAATAAACAAAATTACTGTATTTGTAGCGAATACCATCCTAAAGCTGTTAAGCAATCACCATTACATCCATTTGAATTGACTGTTTGGTGCGGTTTACACGCTCATTCAAAATGAGCAAGGAGCTGCAGTTACATCGAATGGCTAAAGGCTAAAAGCAGGGAGTAACAGTTACAGTAACCTTACCGTAAAAAAGTAAGACCAATCTATTTCTTACAGATTAAGACGTAACATCTTACTGGTAACTGTAATCGTTTTAATTGCTTTACATATAACAAAATAAAGCAGCTGATTTGCCACGTTACTGTTACTCCCGGTTACAGTATCTTCTAAACAAGACCATGCATGTTAAATTTTATCTTTATAGGTTTAATATTAACAAAAATTCAAAAAGTACCAGATGAAAAACAAAAAGTACCAACATTTTTCATCTATTAGGTTTTCATTCACACAGGACCATGCTCCTATATTATTATGTTTTTCAGGCAAATTAAATCTAAATACGAGCATATGATGGTTTTTGAACACAATATATTTCGGAAAAAGTTTGTATGACGACTTTTTGAAATTTTAGGTCGGTTCTTCCCATTTACATAGGCTTTGTCCTTATGCACGTAATTTCTACAAAAAGAAAGCAGGTCGTGTTAGTTACAGTTATCTTTACCTATTTCAATGTTTACTTGGCCTACGTGTTTTTACCTTCAGTTTTCCTTTAAAATATTGAAGCTTTTATACCATCGATTTCTATGCACAGCAAAATTTCTTTTTGTAGAAATTACGGACATCAGTCCAATAAAAATGTTTTCACCCCATTTTATATCAACAAAATTGCAACTTGTAAATATCGCACAAGGCTTACATGGACAGATAATCAGCCAGACGGACGGATGGACATTGTTAGATCACTTTAAAAAAATATTTTGTGTCGAGTAAAACTTGGGTTAGATTACCATGTTTTACGCACATAAGCACACACGTATATATTTGGGTTTTCCTAAATTTTTGCTTATGTATAACATTTGTTAGTTTAGGTGTAAGGTAGGTGTGAAGTCTCCTTTACACCTTCACCCAGAGACCGATATGGTCCATTTTGACGCCTTAATTAGAAATAGATATAAAGATAGAAAGTAGGTGAAATAAAGAGAGAGAGAGAGCATAAGATAGACTTCAAAAAAAAGATAGCAAAATAAAGTTTCGGACCAAACCCATGAGAAATCCTACTCAGTCAGTTCGCCCTACGTGCGGCCCCAGCACCCAATCTCTCGCGCAGCCAGGCCATCCCCATTACGAATCCTATCAAACCCTAGACATCCCCTAATTCGCCCAGGAATCTACTGCCCAGCCACCGAATCAGACTTTCTAAGCACCGGCCACATCGTCCGCGATACCCGGCAGTTAGGGTTTTTTCCCGAGATTTCCCGTCAATTATTTTCTTTCCCGTTTTCCCGGGATTTTTGTTGCGGGATCCCGGGAAATAAAGGTTCCTCATAGTTTCAGAAAAAAGCTATTTATACTTTGAAATTTAGTTTTATATTCTCTAAAAATTAGCAACTTTTGATGGGTTGTCGATTAGATCAATAACAAGAAGTGAGTACGTTCGTAAATCAATGTGTTCTGACGCAATAAATCTACCAAAAGCAGACTGTGCCGTGCAACAGTTGATAATTAATAAATTTAGTGAAGTGAAGAGTTTATAAAGAACATAAATTCAAAATAAGATGCAGGCAGTAAATTTTAATTGTCCATGGACAAGTCTTACAAATAGGAGATATCCAAAAATATCGCTCCTTTATTGCAGCAAAGCCATATCTACAAAATGGCAAAATGGGATTAAAGTTAAAATGTACCGATTTAAAGATACATATATTTTGCTATAACTTCGGTTCAGTTTGGGATAAAAAACGCTGTTTTGTTACGAGAAAGTAGAAGGAACACTTTGCTTAATTAACTTAAAATTAAAAAAAAATTTGAGATATGACGATATGTTTATAAGGTGATAAACATAAATTTGTTTCATTTTTTGACAGCTTATATAACCAGGAAGTGCTGGGAAACAGAAATAAAAAAAACTATGGAAACTCGTGTAGGATTCTACAACATACAATTTTAAAAACACATTGTCGTAAAGATTACAGGTGGATCTTGTAAGAAGAAGCCCGTTTGATGCTATTTTTTGCATCAACCTTGTCATACATTTGGCTGATATAGACGTTGTTTATAAAAAAGAAAAATTACTTCGGATTGTGAATAAGAAATATGCAACAACTTTAAACTTTTGCACTTTAAACTATTTGTCCACTCTCGGTTAAAAAGTGAACGAAATTTTTCGGAAACATGGTAATAAGTAAATAAAATAAGAAATATATTCGTTGCCGACTTTCTAAACGCATTGAGTATGTCTTAATGTTATTTCCTAAGCTGTTAAAAAATGTTAATATATTTATAAAACATATTTATTTAAAATATTTTATCTATTTTATAAATTTACTTTTTGATCTCAAAACTTGAGTACCATAATTTTTGTTTGTTTTTATTATTGTTTTATGAATTAAATTGTTATGTTTATGTTATATTTATATCTTGTATCTAGAGCATAATGATACTAAAAATGTACATATAAAAGCGTAGGGTAATAATAATTCAAGTTCCCCTTTCAACCTTTAATTAATTTTTGGGAGTATTTAGGCATTTCTTTTACTTACTTTGTAAACAAGTTCCCTTACGCTTTTTAAAAAAAAAAAATTTTTTCAAAAAAATTTACTTTGTATTATTTATATGGAGCGGGATCCCGGGATCCCGGGAAATTTAAAAAATTTTCCCGTTTTCCCGGGAATCGGAAAACTCCGGGGAAAAAAAAACTCTACCGGCAGTCCATTCGGTTCCCTCAGGCTCGATTGGTTGCGCCCAGAATCCATTCCCTTATCCGTCCAAAGTAAAAGCCCATTGGAGGCCTAACCGCCTCCATACAGTAATGAGTTTTTTTTATTCAACTGTGCATGGTGTGGTTGTTTGTATGTGGTGTATAAATTTAACCGTGTATGATTCTAATTTAACGTTTACTTTGTATGTTGTCTGACTGTTAAGTGTTTAATGAATGTTATAAGAATTAATAAAAAAAATGTATACAAGAAGCCTTAAAACGCGTTCAAATCTATTCAAATATTTACGTTATTTACGTTAATCAGAAACAAAATAAGTAATGGTTCAATTTAATCAAAAGAAACATTTGTCAAAATGTAGAAAATGCTGCTTTATGACGTGAAATTAAAAAAAAAGTTTCACAATTATTTTTATACCGTTGGGCAAGTTAAACGATATAAACGAACTGGTAATTATTTATTTTTGTACAATGAGAAAAGTTTCTTGTTGATGTAGGGTCCAGATGAATATATTAGATTGCCACACCCCTTCGACCACCAGATGAAATTGATTATCTTCCGTATTCCCGCGAAAGATTCTAACCCCTGTTATTAATTTAATAACTGGTTTGTTAAAATTTATTCGAAAAAATCATCTCGAGTCGCCCTAAACCAAATGCGACAAATTTTCTTCAAGAAAACAAACCCTAAAAAAATGTACACGTGATAATAAAAAAAATTCCCTTGTTCAAATACTTAAATTCCAAAAAAAATCCTTACCCTAAGTATGTATTTTGCAAAAATAAAAATTCATCTTATCCTTTCTCAAAAAATGTTTTTTTTTACAAATAATTAGATTCTTAATTTCTTTCTTCTTTTCTTTTTTAACAAGGAAAATTCAAATATTTTCCCCGAACTATATGTATCATTCCAAAAATTATAAATTAAATGCAAAAAAAATTTAAAAATTTTCAAAAATAAAGTAAAATGTTATTTAATTCAGAATAAAACAGTAAATTTAGAATAAGATATAAAATATAAACCCAAACGTCGCCATCACACCATCTCTGAGCCTTGTCTCGCCAACCTATCAGCCACCTCGTTGCCGTCTATGGTGCAGTGACCCGGCACCCAGCACAATCTTAGCACATTGTCTCCTAAGACTCCCTGCAGAGCCCTCTACAATAACCAACGAGCCTGGAGTTCACATAACAGTCCCTTACAGCCATAAAAGCCGCCTGGCTGTCCACATAATTAGTGACCTCCGAGCACCTATCAATGTTGTCCCTCATTAGTTTCACGGCCCTCACGACCCCCATAACCTCCGCCTATATGACGACTGCAGTCGTCAGGAAGCCTATATGACCTTCTGATGTCCAGATACTCAATGTAGACCCCCGCACCCGTGCCTCTCATCATCGAGCCATCAGTAAAAATAGCAAATCCACCAAATAATCTGTTCATACCTGACCAGCCCTCCATAGAAGGCACTATTACCTCTGGCAACCACCCAAAATCCACCCTAATGCTCACAATCGGTGGAGCCAGGCGATCCCGGGCAATAGCCACCAGCCTCAATCTCGCCCAGGATCCGTGACGTTCCTCAATAATCCTAACTCCCACAGTCTAAGAATGCTCCTGGCTGCCATTCCCATCACATACTGCTCAATAGGCAGAAGATATAGAATGACATCCAGAGCCGCTTGGTTCCTTCGGCTAACCAATCTCAATGACTCCCACCAAACACAGCATTCATACGTAAGAATGGGTCTAACCACCGAAGTGTACAGCCATCCCACTACTGACGGCCGGAGTCGCCAGCTCCTACCTATTGATGATCTGCAACCATAGTAGGCATTGAGACCCCTCTTCAGTCTCTCCTGAGTATTCCTTCCCCATGACAGCTTGCTGTCCAGAAAAACTCCCAGATACTTAGCACTGTCACACAGTCCAAGCTCCACTTCCCCCAGTACCGGTAGCCTAAAATTCTCCACCTTGTACCTACTAGTAAAAAGAACCAACTCCGTCTTCTCCGGATTAACTCCCAGTCGCTTATCACTCGCCTATGCCGACAGCTCGCCCAGCGCCCCTTGCATGACTTCGCTTATTGTCGGCAGAAACTTGCCCGACACCAATATCACGACATCATCAGCGTAGGCCATGACTCAAGTTTCAGAATGACATTGACGGCCAGGAGCCAGAATAAGGGAGAGAAAACTCACCCTATGGGGTACCTCTAGTTACCAGTTTCCTCAAACGTTCGTTTCCCCAGTCCGAATGAATAGCTCTGCTGCTTAGCATCAACGAAACCCCTAGATCAACCAGTGCCTGTCTAATAGCCTCTATCCTCAAATAGTTTAAGGCGCCCTCTATATCCAGGAATGCACCCAAGGTGCTTTTCTTGTTTCGCAACCCCCGCTTCACATAACCAACCACATTAAGATAGGCGTATTAAGCGCCGCTGACGACGCCGGCGTCAATATTCGTCCTCAGATGTAGATGAATCAGTCTTTCCAACGTCATCAAGAGAAAAGGCGATAAGCTGATTGGTCTAAAACCCTTGGGTTAAGAGTGACCGGCTCTACCCGCCTTGGGAATAAAAACTACCCTGACCTCCCTCCACGTGTATACTTCGCTCTATTGAACAGCCTTCTGACAGTAAACCTTTGAGTCCTCAACTTTTCTGTCCACCATCTTGGCTGTGTGCGCCTGCCCGGAAAGTTTAACGGACATGATCACTCATAGCTACTGGTCAATACCCCCGTGAAGGTGCTCACCAGTTGCTTCACACCGGTCGGAGTCGACTCCCAGTCCTGTGTAATCCTAAGGTTACATTGCACCAGTATCGAAAATGAATCGCAATCCGTCTTTCTCGGATTCCTATACGGACACCTTTTCGACCTCTCAAACATTAGATTAAAGGACAAGCGACTATGGTCAGAGAAGGAAAAATCCAAAGCCACCCTCAAATCCTCTACTAATTCCCTACAGTTCTTCACTGTTATATCTTTCACTGCATCCTTATCCCTAGTTCTGAACGTTAGATAAAAAGATTGCTGGCAATAATAAAATCAAACATAGTGTTCGTAAATAAACACTAAATATCGTTCCTTAGTGTATGGTTCGGAAGATTTGTGGAAAACACAAACGCTAATAGAGTTTGTGTAGAAAATCATTAAAAAAATAACGTTTCCGATTTCAACAGTATAAAAAACCTGTTTTGAAAATGATGTCAATTGGTGTAGTTTATATCTCCCCTACAGAACTATTGTTAAATTTTTTAGCACTGTTTGCATAATTTTAAAAAATAATATAACTTTTTAAATATACTAAAGTTCAATGAATAATTTTCCTAGTGGGCTATAGTGTATTGCAAAACTAATTCGATTCCATACGGATTGTATCAAAACTCGTTTCTTTCGAAAATTCGTTGCAATACTCGTTCGTTTCAAAATTAAATCTTTTATTTTTTTTCCGGTTGTTGCATTTTTCCACTGTTGAGTTATTTACCCCTATCGTGAATAACAAGTGGAATTTTTATTCTCATGAAATTTTAATTTCCCTCGAAGGGGAAAGAGTAATCGTGAATCTCATGTGAAAAATTCTTCACGCTATCAGTTCCAGTGAATGTAAAAAAAGAACAAAGATTAAAATAAATTAAAAATCAATAAAATTTCTAAACTATACACGTATGTACATATGTATATGTTTTAAAGAAAAGTTAAACTAATAAATGAAAATACTTCGTATTGGAGGGATAGTTTGATAACAACGTTAGTTTTTTTTATGTAGTAAACTATTTTCCAAAATTCTGCCACCACGTCATTCGAAGTTTTTATTACCTGATCTTGCCCTTAGTATTCGAATTATAAGAAGAATAACTTACAAAAATAAAGTGAGAAAATCAAAGGGAAGAGTGAACAAATTACGAGGGAAAAAACTATTTGCGATAAGGGAAATTTTTTCTCGTTAACTTTTTTTACGTTATTATTCTCCTTTGAATTACTTCAAAATAATTTTTCATGGGAGTTTTTTATGATCGCAAATATGTGAAAAGGGGAAAAATTACGAGGGAAAAATAATTCACGATAGGGGTGATACATTGAGAATAGCATTGTTCTTATTCGATATATCTAGCCTTTGCTGCCATTATTAAAAGGTCTGATTTTTGAGCTAATGTATTTAATTCTTTTTTTCCCAGTATAACATAGGGCCGCCTACTAGCTTATACACAGAACAAATATTTGTCGAATTATTTTCAAACAAACGCTTGTTTGAAATTTTTTTTATTTTTTACAAATTTTTTTTACTGATTCAATTAATATTTTTGTTTGATTTTTATTTAACCAACAAAAATGTTGACAACTATTCAATAATATAATATACGCGCAATTGGTTTCAAGTTTTTATAATTTTGTATGAAATATGTAACGCTCTTTAATGTTGTCATCCCGTATTCAATTTTTTAAAACAGTCTAGTTAAATACTTACATCAAATACAAAAATTGAACGATGACGAAAACGTATCGAGTCGGTCTGCTGCCGTTTTTGGCTACATTTCTTCTTTAGTCAAGGGAAGGATACAGCAACAGTGAGTGATGAAGAAAAACAATGTGTGTATAAACAAGACTTCGTTCTACTTCAATAATAGCTTGGGTGCGCGTCATTGCTTGTGCAAAATTTTTGTTTGATTTAGCAAAATTATTTGTTTGAAATTTATATGAATTTCAATAAACTTCTTCTTTGATTCTGGAAATTATTTGTTTGAAAAAATCATTGTTTTTTTCAGTAAACAAAATGCCAATAAATTGTTTGAATATGCGAATTTGTTTGTAGACCGATTTCAGACAAAAAATGTTTTGATTATACAAATTTTTTGTTTGAATTCGATAAATAATTTTTTCTGTGTAACGTGGAGTTAAACGCTATATCGTTTCTTCATATTAAGGGTAATACGATGGTCTTTGTTCAAATTTGCAAATTTGTAATTTGTAAATTTGCAGTGCATATTATGATTGATCGTGAGCATACCACTTTTATTTTTTGTGCAAATGTGTTATGTTTTTTAAAAATTTATTCTGGCAACACAAAAAACTTCTGGCAATTTTATGTTCGAATCCACAAAAATTTTGAATTTATAAGTTTTCTTAAAACCAATATGGCGCTTAATATGTTAAATGTTATTGTTTTTATTTGCTTGCAACTGAGCAAGTATGCATACTAATTGTGGTCATTGTTTTATTTGTTGCAAACGAAGTAAAAAGTGCAAATTGCAAATACATACATTTTGTGGTTGTATTGTGAAAATGTGTGCATTTTTGCACAAATTTGCATCGTTTGCACTACCCTTCATGATCTCCCTCATTGTGTAAAAATTTCTTACAAATACTTTATATAATAAAATATAAAACATACCGAGCCTTAGCTGCAATAGGGTCACAACTCTTAATTTTAATTTTCTAGCACCTTAAAATTTAATTCTTCTCTTTAAAGTTTATAGCCTATTTCTGATGTGCTAAATAATTCTTTCTTTCGAACAACTACATTCAAAACAAAAACAAATTCTAAAAATAAATTTAATACCAGATGATTTTTCAAGTCAAAAATAGTTTTCCCGGGAAATTTAAAAAATTTTCCCGTTTTCCCGGGAATCGGAAAACTCCGGGGAAAAAAAAACTCTACCGGCAGTCCATTCGGTTCCCTCAGGCTCGATTGGTTGCGCCCAGAATCCATTCCCTTATCCGTCCAAAGTAAAAGCCCATTGGAGGCCTAACCGCCTCCATACAGTTAGACTGCTCCCTTGTAATGAGTTTTTTTTATTCAACTGTGCATGGTGTGGTTGTTTGTATGTGGTGTATAAATTTAACCGTGTATGATTCTAATTTAACGTTTACTTTGTATGTTGTCTGACTGTTAAGTGTTTAATGAATGTTATAAGAATTAATAAAAAAAATGTATACAAGAAGCCTTAAAACGCGTTCAAATCTATTCAAATATTTACGTTATTTACGTTAATCAGAAACAAAATAAGTAATGGTTCAATTTAATCAAAAGAAACATTTGTCAAAATGTAGAAAATGCTGCTTTATGACGTGAAATTAAAAAAAAAGTTTCACAATTATTTTTATACCGTTGGGCAAGTTAAACGATATAAACGAACTGGTAATTATTTATTTTTGTACAATGAGAAAAGTTTCTTGTTGATGTAGGGTCCAGATGAATATATTAGATTGCCACACCCCTTCGACCACCAGATGAAATTGATTATCTTCCGTATTCCCGCGAAAGATTCTAACCCCTGTTATTAATTTAATAACTGGTTTGTTAAAATTTATTCGAAAAAATCATCTCGAGTCGCCCTAAACCAAATGCGACAAATTTTCTTCAAGAAAACAAACCCTAAAAAAATGTACACGTGATAATAAAAAAAATTCCCTTGTTCAAATACTTAAATTCCAAAAAAAAATCCTTACCCTAAGTATGTATTTTGCAAAAATAAAAATTCATCTTATCCTTTCTCAAAAAATGGTTTTTTTTACAAATAATTAGATTCTTAATTTCTTTCTTCTTTTCTTTTTTAACAAGGAAAATTCAAATATTTTCCCCGAACTATATGTATCATTCCAAAAATTATAAATTAAATGCAAAAAAAATTTAAAAATTTTCAAAAATAAAGTAAAATGTTATTTAATTCAGAATAAAACAGTAAATTTAGAATAAGATATAAAATATAAACCCAAACGTCGCCATCACACCATCTCTGAGCCTTGTCTCGCCAACCTATCAGCCACCTCGTTGCCGTCTATGGTGCAGTGACCCGGCACCCAGCACAATCTTAGCACATTGTCTCCTAAGACTCCCTGCAGAGCCCTCTACAATAACCAACGAGCCTGGAGTTCACATAACAGTCCCTTACAGCCATAAAAGCCGCCTGGCTGTCCACATAATTAGTGACCTCCGAGCACCTATCAATGTTGTCCCTCATTAGTTTCACGGCCCTCACGACCCCCATAACCTCCGCCTATATGACGACTGCAGTCGTCAGGAAGCCTATATGACCTTCTGATGTCCAGATACTCAATGTAGACCCCCGCACCCGTGCCTCTCATCATCGAGCCATCAGTAAAAATAGCAAATCCACCAAATAATCTGTTCATACCTGACCAGCCCTCCATAGAAGGCACTATTACCTCTGGCAACCACCCAAAATCCACCCTAATGCTCACAATCGGTGGAGCCAGGCGATCCCGGGCAATAGCCACCAGCCTCAATCTCGCCCAGGATCCGTGACGTTCCTCAATAATCCTAACTCCCACAGTCTAAGAATGCTCCTGGCTGCCATTCCCATCACATACTGCTCAATAGGTAGAAGATATAGAATGACATCCAGAGCCGCTTGGTTCCTTCGGCTAACCAATCTCAATGACTCCCACCAAACACAGCATTCATACGTAAGAATGGGTCTAACCACCGAAGTGTACAGCCATCCCACTACTGACGGCCGGAGTCGCCAGCTCCTACCTATTGATGATCTGCAACCATAGTAGGCATTGAGACCCCTCTTCAGTCTCTCCTGAGTATTCCTTCCCCATGACAGCTTGCTGTCCAGAAAAACTCCCAGATACTTAGCACTGTCACACAGTCCAAGCTCCACTTCCCCCAGTACCGGTAGCCTAAAATTCTCCACCTTGTACCTACTAGTAAAAAGAACCAACTCCGTCTTCTCCGGATTAACTCCCAGTCGCTTATCACTCGCCTTTGCCGACAGCTCGCCCAGCGCCCCTTGCATGACTTCGCTTATTGTCGGCAGAAACTTGCCCGACACCAATATCACGACATCATCAGCGTAGGCCATGACTCAAGTCTCAGAATGACATTGACGGCCAGGAGCCAGAATAAGGGAGAGAAAACTCCCCCTATGGGGTACCTCTAGTTACCAGTTTCCTCAAACGTTCGTTTCCCCAGTCCGAATGAATAGCTCTGCTGCTTAGCATCAACGAAACCCCTAGATCAACCAGTGCCTGTCTAATAGCCTCTTTCCTCAAATAGTTTAAGGCGCCCTCTATATCCAGGAATGCACCCAAGGTGCTTTTCTTGTTTCGCAAACCCCGCTTCACATAACCAACCACATTAAGATAGGCGTATTAAGCGCCGCTGACGACGCCGGCGTCAATCTTCGTCCTCAGATGTAGATGAATCAGTCTTTCCAACGTCATCAAGAGAAAAGGCGATAAGCTGATTGGTCTAAAACCCTTGGGTTAAGAGTGACCGGCTCTACCCGCCTTGGGAATAAAAACTACCCTGACCTCCCTCCACGTGTATACTTCGCTCTATTGAACAGCCTTCTGACAGTAAACCTTTGAGTCCTCAACTTTTCTGTCCACCATCTTGGCTGTGTGCGCCTGCCCGGAAAGTTTAACGGACATGATCACTCATAGCTACTGGTCAATACCCCCGTGAAGGTGCTCACCAGTTGCTTCACACCGGTCGGAGTCGACTCCCAGTCCTGTGTAATCCTAAGGTTACATTGCACCAGTATCGAAAATGAATCGCAATCCGTCTTTCTCGGATTCCTATACGGACACCTTTTCGACCTCTCAAACATTAGATTAAAGGACAAGCGACTATGGTCAGAGAAGGAAAAATCCAAAGCCACCCTCAAATCCTCTACTAATTCCCTACAGTTCTTCACTGTTATATCTTTCACTGCATCCTTATCCCTAGTTCTGAACGTTAGATAAAAAGATTGCTGGCAATAATAAAATCAAACATAGTGTTCGTAAATAAACACTAAATATCGTTCCTTAGTGTATGGTTCGGAAGATTTGTGGAAAACACAAACGCTAATAGAGTTTGTGTAGAAAATCATTAAAAAAATAACGTTTCCGATTTCAACAGTATAAAAAACCTGTTTTGAAAATGATGTCAATTGGTGTAGTTTATATCTCCCCTACAGAACTATTGTTAAATTTTTTAGCACTGTTTGCATAATTTTAAAAAATAATATAACTTTTTAAATATACTAAAGTTCAATGAATAATTTTCCTAGTGGGCTTAGTGTATTGCAAAACTAATTCGATTCCATACGGATTGTATCAAAACTCGTTTCTTTCGAAAATTCGTTGCAATACTCGTTCGTTTCAAAATTAAATCTTTTATTTTTTTTCCGGTTGTTGCATTTTTCCACTGTTGAGTTATTTACCCCTATCGTGAATAACAAGTGGAATTTTTATTCTCATGAAATTTTAATTTCCCTCGAAGGGGAAAGAGTAATCGTGAATCTCATGTGAAAAATTCTTCACGCTATCAGTTCCAGTGAATGTAAAAAAAGAACAAAGATTAAAATAAATTAAAAATCAATAAAATTTCTAAACTATACACGTATGTACATATGTATATGTTTTAAAGAAAAGTTAAACTAATAAATGAAAATACTTCGTATTGGAGGGATAGTTTGATAACAACGTTAGTTTTTTTTATGTAGTAAACTATTTTCCAAAATTCTGCCACCACGTCTTTCGAAGTTTTTATTACCTGATCTTGCCCTTAGTATTCGAATTATAAGAAGAATAACTTACAAAAATAAAGTGAGAAAATCAAAGGGAAGAGTGAACAAATTACGAGGGAAAAAACTATTTGCGATAAGGGAAATTTTTTCTCGTTAACTTTTTTTACGTTATTATTCTCCTTTGAATTACTTCAAAATAATTTTTCATGGGAGTTTTTTATGATCGCAAATATGTGAAAAGGGGAAAAATTACGAGGGAAAAATAATTCACGATAGGGGTGATACATTGAGAATAGCATTGTTCTTATTCGATATATCTAGCCTTTGCTGCCATTATTAAAAGGTCTGATTTTTGAGCTAATGTATTTAATTCTTTTTTTCCCAGTATAACATAGGGCCGCCTACTAGCTTATACACAGAACAAATATTTGTCGAATTATTTTCAAACAAACGCTTGTTTGAAATTTTTTTTATTTTTTACAAATTTTTTTTACTGATTCAATTAATATTTTTGTTTGATTTTTATTTAACCAACAAAAATGTTGACAACTATTCAATAATATAATATACGCGCAATTGGTTTCAAGTTTTTATAATTTTGTATGAAATATGTAACGCTCTTTAATGTTGTCATCCCGTATTCAATTTTTTAAAACAGTCTAGTTAAATACTTACATCAAATACAAAAATTGAACGATGACGAAAACGTATCGAGTCGGTCTGCTGCCGTTTTTGGCTACATTTCTTCTTTAGTCAAGGGAAGGATACAGCAACAGTGAGTGATGAAGAAAAACAATGTGTGTATAAACAAGACTTCGTTCTACTTCAATAATAGCTTGGGTGCGCGTCATTGCTTGTGCAAAATTTTTGTTTGATTTAGCAAAATTATTTGTTTGAAATTTATATGAATTTCAATAAACTTCTTCTTTGATTCTGGAAATTATTTGTTTGAAAAAATCATTGTTTTTTTCAGTAAACAAAATGCCAATAAATTGTTTGAATATGCGAATTTGTTTGTAGACCGATTTCAGACAAAAAATGTTTTGATTATACAAATTTTTTGTTTGAATTCGATAAATAATTTTTTCTGTGTAACGTGGAGTTAAACGCTATATCGTTTCTTCATATTAAGGGTAATACGATGGTCTTTGTTCAAATTTGCAAATTTGTAATTTGTAAATTTGCAGTGCATATTATGATTGATCGTGAGCATACCACTTTTATTTTTTGTGCAAATGTGTTATGTTTTTTAAAAATTTATTCTGGCAACACAAAAAACTTCTGGCAGCACTGTTAAAATTCTGCATTTCTTTACAATTATACACAAGCATTTTAAAAATAAATTTTTTCTTTTAATTTATTTAAATTTAATTCTCAATTTTATGTTCGAATCCACAAAAATTTTGAATTTATAAGTTTTCTTAAAACCAATATGGCGCTTAATATGTTAAATGTTATTGTTTTTATTTGCTTGCAACTGAGCAAGTATGCATACTAATTGTGGTCATTGTTTTATTTATTGCAAACGAAGTAAAAAGTGCAAATTGCAAATACATACATTTTGTGGTTGTATTGTGAAAATGTGTGCATTTTTGCACAAATTTGCATCGTTTGCACTACCCTTCATGATCTCCCTCATTGTGTAAAAATTTCTTACAAATACTTTATATAATAAAATATAAAACATACCGAGCCTTAGCTGCAATAGGGTCACAACTCTTAATTTTAATTTTCTAGCACCTTAAAATTTAATTCTTCTCTTTAAAGTTTATAGCCTATTTCTGATGTGCTAAATAATTCTTTCTTTCGAACAACTACATTCAAAACAAAAACAAATTCTAAAAATAAATTTAATACCAGATGATTTTTCAAGTCAAAAATAGTTTTTCCCTAAACTTGAGCTTGTGAAATGAAACATAAAAAAATAGTTTTTCAGTAATATTTACTTTTTTGTTTTAATTGTGCGTTGCAAATCCTCAAAAATACATATTTGACAAAAATCATCATATTTATATAATTATGAATACATAATTTTGAACTCAACAAGCTTTAAATGAAATATGTAGTTTCAAATGTTCCCTGAGCTACAGCGCCTTTGTAATGTTTCTTCCTTCTAATTATCAATTTGTGTCAGGAATTTTATTTTTTCAATTTCATAACTCTTCTGGATGGCGGAGGTCCGCTGCTCGATGTGGATGCTAATTTGGGTAGACGAGAGTGTACTGCTGGACCCATGTGACGATCGGGATTTTCTGTTAAAGTTAAGTCGGTTACGGCTTGTCCATGTTCTATGGGTGGTAAAGGGGAAGAGGGAGACCATTCTGAACTTGAGCTGGAGCATGGGGAGTCAGAACTATTGAGGAAATATTAAAATAAAATTAGATTTAGAGGGTAAAAAAAAAACAAAAACAATTACCCAGCTGTGTAAATGGGTGGTAGTTTACGCTCATAAGCTGCTGTAGCTGTTACAGTACCAGCATGTATTTCCTGCTGATAAAGACCATAGAGTTCGCGTAATTCATCTGGTAATTCAACATTGCCCTCTTCTATTAAACGTCTTTGGGAACTTATGATATCTAACAATTTTAGAAACGGTCAACAAAATACTATTACTTTTTAACCATAAGAATACTTACCTTCACATAATCTTCTTTGTCGTTCGGCTCTTAAAAGCTGTAAATCTCTTCTACGTAATTCAGCTTGTCTGGCTAATCTCTCTGCTTGTAAAGAGACTTTATCAGCCTCTAGTTCATGTACCCGGCACAGTAAGGCCAACAACTCCCGTTCCTCATCACTGGTTATACGTTCAGGTAACTCCTATAGACAATTTTAATATTAATTAAATTTTATATTCCAAAGTATATTTACCAACTTACATCTTCAAGTTGTACACCTTTTTGACGGCATAACTCCAATTCCTGTTCCGTTCTTTCTCGAATTTCTTTGTATCTTCGAGTTTCCTTCTCAATGGCCGCCAATTCGCCCCAGGCATTTTTCAAAGCAATAGCTCCCTCCGATTCAATTTCTTTATTCAATTAATATTTATAATTCGTTAATTTTCTCAACATTCAAACATCTAAACCAACTAACTCACCATCTTCCGTTGGAGTATCATATAATTTGCCCATACGACCCTGCCAGTGGGAAATGATCATATGTTGACGCTCAGCATCCAATTCCAAACCTAACAAATGACTTTCGGCCTCTAAAAGTTTTCGCCTTAATTTCATTTGTTGCTTAAAAGTTAAAACAATCTGTTCTCTTAAATATCTTAATTCCGATTTACGTTTTTCATCATTCTCTGCTATTTTTGCGGGTTCTTCGGCCGTTGTAGCTGCTGCTGCTGCTGTCGCTGCAGCCGCCCCACTTCTCGGACGATCAGTTAACATTTTAGTTCGTAAACGTGATACTTCCTCTCTCAACTCAGACACTAAATGCTGATAGTGTTTAGTAGGAAAATTTTGCATTTCATCAACGTACACTGAGTTTTGTAAGCGTGTCGTTATACTATTAGCCCTATCCGCATAGACTAACGTATTCTTTGTCTCATCCCTATGTTTACTTTCTGGAGCAACATGAGCAATCATAACAGTCTTACATTTACCACTCAAAGCCTCTTTGAGCAATCGAGTTAACTTTGAATCGCGGTAATTAACATAACGAGCCCCACCCGACAAAGCATTAATACAATTACCCAAAGCCAATAGGGAGCGGTTAATGTGAGCCCCCTCTTGCAGACGCTTGCCTCGATTTTTGGTCTTTTTAGCCCTTTCGGATCCAGCTAAATCTGTTAGAAATAATCTACCCTGTTTAATCCCCAAGGAAGTTTTTGTTTGCACTGAAATACTAAGCAAAGCATGGCTACGGGATGAAGTTTGATTAGCGGCTGTAGGTTCCATGGTACGAGCTTTATTTCCTTTCATTAATAAAGAAACTACTTCTTTACGACTAGAGGTAGTAATTTCTGAAAGGCCGGCAACAGTTATACGTTGACCTCGATTATCCTCCCTCAATTCCAAGGGTCCTCCCGGACTTAAGAGATCTCGTATTAATTCATTGTAAATTTCTAAATAGGATATAGAAACCTGTAATAAATAACAATTTATTTGTAGTCATTGTAATTTCTTCATTATTATTATTATCATTTTTCTAACCTTACAAGAACTGGGGTCTTCAGCCATTTCTATATACTGAAAAATCTCTTCTATAGCTCTGACCATTAGACCGCAATTTGACCCAGTGGCATCAATCTCTCCCGAAGATCCTTTTTTACGTGAAGGTCCCAACATTGTGTGAGTTTTACCGGACCCAGTAGCTCCATAGGCAAATACAGCAGCATTATAACCTTTAATTACGTCCTTGACTAAAGGCGCTGTGGTCGTTTTGTAAACGGATTCCTTAAGGGAAATAATTAAAATGTAAATATTAGTTCTAAGTTGATTATGGTCAATACAAGTTATTGCATAAATGTAACATTTTTGCCACTTTGGAAATAATTTAACTTATGCCCCTTTTACGGTTGTGATCAGTTGTAATTTTTGTTATGGTTTTGTTCACCGCATTATAGCAAAGTTGTAAACCATAATACAAAAATTAAGAAATTACAACTCAACTGAGTTGAGTTGTGAACCGTTATATGGGCATTTAAAAACGTAAGAACATTATGTAACGTAATTACGCCTTCATTAATAATACTCTTAAAAATGGAAGGTTTCCTTAGTTACCATGATACCAAAGCCAGGACAAGATCATACAAAAGTTCAGTCATATAGGGCTGTTAGTTTATTAACAAATATATCAAAGCTATTTGAGAAATTATTAGTGTCAAAATTAACACCGATTTTAAATGAAAAAAAATGTATTCCAAACCGGCTTAAGAAGAAAACACACCACAATTAAACAAACTCATAGAATAGTAAATGTCATAAGGAAAGCCTTTGAAGGAAAAAAATACTGCTTAACACTCTTCATCAATGTTTTACAAGCTTTTGATAAAGTCTGGCATGAAGGCTTGAACTACTCCCAAATCCACTAGCTCGAAATATTTTATATAATGGCGGCCACACTCACTTAAGGAGAAGAGAAACTGCAACGCTTACCCAATCAGAAGAGCGGTACATTTTTTGTCTGACACTGGCAGGACATTAAATAAAGTATAAGGACAAGAATTTATTAATTATTGTTAGTTCACATTTTATGTATGAAGATTCAATAAAAAAATCATGTAACGTTTCTTTAAATTACACAAGTTTAAATCATAATAAGACAAGGAAATATGTATATGTTCCAATGTAACGGGCTCTATTGGAAACACAATTTTATGAAATGAATGTTTAAATATGATTTCTGCCATGTGGCCGCCATGGCTGTCGCGTAGAAGGCGCAATCAGGAACACCGATTTTCAACAACTTTTCGCAGGATTTGCGGCCGTATTTCAATTGTTTTTGGTTTATCGACGTAGACAAGTGACTTAACATTCCCCAAAGAAAATAATCCAATGGGGTTAAATCACACGATCTTGGTGACCAATTAATTGAGCCATTACGTGAAATTATTTTTTCTCAAAAGTTTCTTTGAGTAAATCAATTGTAGCGCCCGCTGTGTGGAATGTGGCTCCGTTCTGTTGGAACCACATATCAGCAAGATTATTTCCACGTAATTGAGTTACGAAAAAATTTCGAATCATGTTTCTTTACCGTTCACGATTGACAGTAAAATTCTGACAATCATCGTTTTTGAAGACATATGGGCTAATGACTCCGCCAGCCCATAAAGCGCACCAAACAGCAATTCTCTGTGGATGCAATGGTGTTTCGACAAAGGCTTGTGGATTCTCCTCATTCCAATTCTGCTTATTTACGTACCCATTCAACCAGAAATGGGTTTCATCGGAAAATGAAATTTTGAATGGAAATGGATTCGCAAAAGAATATGGGCTCAATCGAAAAATAAAATTTTGAATGTAAACTCAATATCAATTCGTGCTTCAGCCCATCCGCCGAATTGGCGGCGCATACGATGGTCGTTTTGCTTTAATTCCTACGCAAGTTGAATCTTTAAAGCTTTTAAGCCAAGCTCTTTCGTAAAATCTTCCATAATGTGGAAGGAGTTGCTGACAACGGCGACGAATTGTTTGATTAGGATCATCTTGAATTATTTGCTATACAGCGGCTACAGCTTCTTCATTACATTATCAGTAACAGTAAATGTGGTCCGAAAAACGATATATTGTTCTTCGAACTAGCCGCTTTGAAGGACGATAAGTTTGACGATTAGAACAATTATTTTGATTACAAATTTCAACAATTTGCACGCGTTGCTCTGCGAAATTAAAATACTTTTGTTGGATGTTCTATTCATTATTGCCTGTTACTATTGCAGTCAATATAAAGAAAATAGACGCCTTATCATTTTTTACTAAAAAGCAAATAAATTCCATAAAATCTTACGTTTAACTTAACATATAATAACTCCTTACCTGTGTCTCTGACTCCTTAAAGACATTATCATATGAATATTTGCGTGCTCTACCCCGACCTCCATCATCAAAAAGTAAAGATTTAGAAGAAACCACTTCAATACAACGTTCACTATTTTCAAACGAAGGACGAACACGAACCGCCACCTAAACAAAACGTGTAGACCAAATACAGAACACACAAGTAAATTTAAGTACTTAAATAATTGAACACAAGTTTCAAAAAACACAAATTGATTTCTATCATTAAAACTAAATTAATTAATTGTTTGTCTAAAGGAACTCACCAGAAGACGTTCCTCTTGAGGTGGGGCCGTCGATAATCCTCTACTTTGGGCTGTTGACGAGCCGCTACCGCTGCCACTAGACCAACTTCCGCTTTGAGCCATTGCCTTTAAGTGAGTAAACTATTGAGGAATGCAGGATTTCTAGACGAGTTCTATAACTTGCTAAACTTTTTAATGGCTCGTCACTTATGAACTGTAAAGCGAAAAAAGATATTTTTTATTTTGTCTTCAAGGCAACAGAAAATTAAACAATTGAATGGACATGAACCTTAATAAGCGAAACGTGTTTACGTGTTATTTATTTTTGTTTTCAGTTAACTGACCCATTACTCCCATTTTCTACTTACAGCCTAACAATTTGAATACTAACTTTTTTCATTCCATTTAATTTTTCTAGGTTTCTAATGAATTCATCAATTTGTTTGTCAATTAACTTGAGCCAAGTCACCTTAAAAATAAAAACACTCACAAGTCAGCAAGTTGGTTTATTGGCGGTTTGTTTGTATAGAAAAATTAAATTTTAAAAAGACCAACTCAAACTCATCCATTGCACGCTGATAATAATTCCTCCATTAAGACAAATTCCCAGTTCGTTATGCATTTGAATCGTTAAATTTACAGAAAATTGTTTTATTTGTCTATTAGGGCCGCCACTAATTTATGTTTAATATAAAACTATCAGTGATTTAAACATTTTTTTTTAATGTATAAATACTTTTTAAGAAATGGGATTTGCTTAGGAAGGAAATTAAACGACTTTTTTAAGTTTAACATGGTTTTCAGGCAGGCTCACTTTACAAAGAAGTTAGATCCAAAAAGTTTAAAAACACATACATTTCTGCCGTTTCTTTAAAAATGTTGGGATTTTATTGTAAAAGCACGATCCTCCAGCAGCTTTGTCAATTCATTACCTTTATGTTTACTCCAAACTCGATCAACATTTTGATATATTTACGTGATATGGACCCGCAAAACATTCGAAATAAGTGGTGATTAGAAACTCCTTTTTCTGAATATACCACAATTTTTCAAATTTTCATATAGTTTTTTTCCATTATCATGCAGGATTTTAATTTGGTTAATTATGAAATAGTATTGGACGCCTTTTTAACCCTCCACCACATATATCTATAAGTTCGTTTTTTATATAAGTTTACAGAAAAACAAATCATTACATCCGTAGTTAAATCAAGCCGAAGCAGTGTCAATAGTATGCTAAGTACGAATTTCCTTAAATCAAGTACAGAATGCTTGATTCAAGTACGGATTACTTACATGAGTGCCCCGTACTTAAAATATTTGTGTACCTCCCATACAAATGACCTTCAGGAAAAGAATTAAACGTTTATAAACGTCCAGCAAAAACAGATATAACGACCAAATTAAGCTAGAAGAACTCTTGTTGAACATAAAATATTTTACAAACTTTTATTGCAATCGGTTCACATTGGAATGTACCCCTTATATAACTCCCACTCCCGAAAGGCACTTTAATGCCATACATATACAGCTCTCATGGGGGTATTTTGCCAATCTGGCCGGACATTAGGCAAAAAATGAAATTTAAGAAATGTAAAAATTTAAGTACGCAGCTCCACAGACAACAAAATTCTGCATCGTATATTTTGGGTAGAAATTGCATGCGTGTTTATTGACTTTTTACGGGTTTGAGAGATTTACAATATATTTTTTTGGGGCTGAACGAAAAGAAACTTTACACTGATTTTTTTTATATTAGCTGCGTTCGTTTACGCCAAAATTTGTACTGGATTTTACTGAAATGCGTTCGCGTACACATAAATTTGTAAAATTTTCATATTACTCACCACCTACTGGATTTAACTTGAAAAGTAAACGAACGCACTTATTTACAACAACGTATAGTATAGTATTTATGAAAAATTTTAATTCAAATTTTTATGATAAAAAATTCATTCGAAATTAATAAGAAACGATTTTTTGTTCACTTTTTTTGTAAAAAAAAAAAATTAAAAGGACGAAACATGTAAATTAAATTAAAAAATGACAATTAACTACAGCGAATTTCGACCCAACAATACCATTGGTTAAATATTGATGTTTGACTGGTGGCTGGCTGGCACCGCAGTGCTGCAGAGGGTAGAACTGCACAGAATTCTGATGATGGGAACGTGGTTATTCTCGAAACGTAAATTCAACCCGAGTTCGAGCCCGAGTTCAGTCAAGAAAAAAAATTTTCAAAAAATTTTTAATAAATTTTAATTAATTTCATGTTGTAAAATTCCTTTCTTTAGTAAAATTAATTTAATGAAAATTAAATTTGATGAACTCAAGCCTGACTAAATATCAAAATTTCAAATCAAACATAACGAATCTGTTCTTTTAGACTGAAAAAAAATTGTGCGTGTTTGGTATTTTTTTTTTAAATTTCACTTTTTTCTGCTTTTGCGCATCTTGCATAGGTACATATGAGTAAGAAACCCTTTTATCAGTCATAAAATGTTGTCGGATTGTAATAATTGTTCGTAAATTTTTTATTTAAATTTAGAATTACAATTTCTTTAATCCGTTCATATAACGTTTTTCTTTATAATCAACAGTTTTGCCGGTAAAAATAAATTTGTGGAGAAAAAAGAATATTTTTTTGCCTAAAAATTAAATTTTTTTTTTAAATTTTTTTCAGTTTGTTTTAGCAAAATCGGACAAGTGGTTCTCGAGTTATGTTAAACAAAACAACATCAAGATAAGGAAAAAATTTAAAATGTCATAAAAAAAAACTGACACATACGAACGCCAAACCCTTTGAGGGTTTTACTATACTGACCTAGTACCATCACCTTGACTTGGAATTTCTCACCCCCCAGACAATAATCCCAAAAATGTTCCATAGTGTTATTAACAACAAAAATATTATTTAAAAAACCAAATATGGGCTCCAGGTACTCAGAACCCTGTTGAACCTGAATAGTTACTTAAAGGAAACACTAATGATCATTTTTTCTGAAATGTATATTTGACAAACTGCCAGATGGATATTATATTATAAATTTTTATTTTATATATTTTCTCAGTTAGAAAAATAATTCTTAAAGCAAATCTCGTAAAGTGAAGTGAAAAAAATTAGAAGGTAAAAGTTCGGTTCTTAATTATCATGAAGACTATGACAATATCCTGGCTGAAATTTATTTTGAAATTAAAAACGGAGCGGATGTTATGCGATATATTTAAACGATCCTTTATTGTAAAAAGAATTACAGATACTTCCGCGATTTCCAGATGCAATACCAATTAAGGCATTTTTGATATTTAGGTTTGTATCGAACTAGGCAAGCCACTTTTGAAGATGAAAATCAAGAATATTTAGACGATATTTTCACTTTGAATAAAAAAACCAATTTAATGTGTTGTAAAAATTATTATTAAGTATGTTTTTATAGTTGACAACTAATAATTAATCTATTGGATCAAAGATAAATTATTAGTTGTTTTTTTTTGGCTGCTTAAGAAAATCCTATAGCAAGAAAAACAAAAATATGCAAAAACAAATCGATGCCATTTTGACGCAAATTTAATGATTCGGAAAGATAATTGGTCGACATCGTTCTTAGACTATCGACAAGAACATGCACATGCATGGAAATCACAGCTCCATCGCCAAACCTGATGTCAGAAATCGCCAAAAATCGCCAAACGTCAATTTTGTTCAGTTTCAGTGTAACAATTTTTTTATTAAATTTATTTTTCTTTTTTTTTAATTAAATTTTGCATACAAAAAAAGCAAGTATAATTTTGCTGTCAAAAATCGCCAAAAACTGAGATAAAATAAAAAAAAGCGCCGAAAGTAAATTTAGTTTTGTTTCTGTTTTTTTTTAAATAACATAAAATGAAGATCATATATTCGGTTTAAAAACAAAAATTAAGAACACAAGTCTATAAGAGCGTTCACTTCAGCCTCACCGATTTTTGACCTTTTAGAATTAAATAGTGGCTGAATATAAAATTCACTTAAAATGATAACAAAACAAAAATCATGTAACAAAAAGTTGCAAGTTTTTTTTATATAAGTAATGATAACAAAAAATGACAAAGACCATATTTACACTATGCAATTAACGCCGCAACTTTCGCATGCAACTTTTTGTTTGTTAGCAAGAGGTGTAAGGAAGAAAACGGGATTGAAAAGTTGAAAAAGTGCTTGAAAAAATTTAAATATAAATGTGAAAAGAGTTTCGTAGCAAATGCTTTAAAAAAAATAGACAAAATCGGTGTTAATTGCATAGTCTAAATGAGGTAAAACTGTAAAAAAACGCTGAAATAATCACCCTTATTGTGTTTGGCGTATTAAAAATACGCCTACGACTGTTTGGTAATAGATTAAAGGAAATAATTCACCTTCTCTTTAATCTATTACCAAACAGTCGTAGGTGTATTTTAAATACGCCAAACACAATAAGGGTGAATATAAATGGTAAAAATAGCCAAGTAAATCGCCAGTTATATCAAAAATCGCCATAAAATTCGCCAGTCGCCAAATGGAAAATCCCACCGCCAAACACATTTCAAAATCGCCACGTTTGGCGAGAAATCGCCATATCTGTTAAATTTTTTTTTATATATACGCCGGGATTATATCTAAAATTTTTATGTAACTTTTCTTAAGTTGACCTCGAGCTTAAGCATTTTAACTTAATATTTGTATGTAACTATAATATATAATGTTATAATAAAGCCCACAACGGAGAGTCACTTGAATGCGTCATAAACTGAAAATGTCGTGAATTTTGGTTAAATTTAGTTCGATGTGAATAGAAAAAACACCATAAATTTAAAGATTGATCCATAATTTACCACAGCTATGTAATCCATGAAGTCCACTAACGAAAAACATTTTAGCACGTCTTGCGTTTTAGACTAATAATATTGTAATGACATTTGGTATGACTTATAACTAGGGCTAGGATTTTCATGCATTTAAAATGACGTTTTATGTACATACATTATATATACATAAGAAATACAAAATAAGTATTTGAAATTAATAAAATATGCTTTTATAATGTTTTTCAAACATTTAATGTCATTACTAACTTTAGAAAATTAAACTTAATTGCTTTCTTAACAAGATTTTTGTCAATCGTATAAAATGGAAAATTAAGTCAAGTCGAAACAATTACGCAAGGGAACAAAATTGAACTTTTATTTTGTGCGGCCTGGAACTTTATTGAAAATTTTTACTAATTTGAGGTGGATGATTTCAAATACATCTCTGTTTTTCTCCATCAGCTCGCATTTTTAAGTTACAGGTACTAATCGTATTTTTACCATTTTTTTTTTCAAAAATTAAAAGTTTAAAAAATCGTAACTTTACTTTTCATTACGCGATTTTCAAAATTTTGAGTTGTAATTTTTGATGTATTTGTTCGCCTCAATATAGCAAAGTTTTAAACCATAATACAAAAATTAAAAAATTACAACTCAACTGAGTTGAGTGCTGCTAGTTCTTTTGTGGAATATTCCGTTTCTAGATTTTCGCTGTAAGAGCTGGAAAACAGGTGTCTGCACTTTTTATAAGTATACTTTTTAGGGATTTTCCGAACACCCCAGGTAGATCGAAACTAGATTAAATATTTATTTTTATTGCGTTACGTCTGGTATAGTGTTTGCTTTTGATATTTAGCCAGATCGGTTCATAAATTTAAGTCATTCAAACGGGCTATCAAAGGTCTGCCATAGTTTCTTATGGCGTTTTCTTTTCTGAGTAAAATTCTGCATTTATTCTGCCTTTTACATTTTTTATGTTCTTTTCTGAAAAATATGTGTTATTTTAAAAGTGTAAAGCGTTCTTTTCTGATGATGTTCCCTTTTAAATTAAAAAATGCTACATGTTCAACACTCATTTTAACTAAAGGGGCATGAGTGCAGCACTAGATCAAGGCGAATTCAGTACAAGGTGGTGGCAAGTTTCGAGCCGTAAACACTAACAATGCAATACAAAAAACATCTGTTATTTCTGTTGGCTTTGAATTGTTGTAGTCTTGCCACCACCTGCAATTGAATTTACCTTGCGCTTATTGTTCTTTATTGTTTTATGCCGAAATTTGTGTTCTTTTGTAAACGTAAAAAATGAAACACTTCTTAAAAATTAGGCGAGGTTTTAAAAATGTTGCCAAGTCACATGTAACACTTATGCAACACTTTTTTTTAGAAAAGAAAACGCAACTGGTTCCCTTAAGCATTCTTTTGAGGTTTGAAGTCACCAAATTTCTTGCGATTGCGATTTACAGTAAACGTATTATGCAATTTCAAGTTAAATCGCAAATGTTTAGCGTTTTGCGATTGTCAGAACATACCCGTATATTTTACCACTCTGCTAACTCACATATAACTATATGTGTAGATTGAAAATCAAAAGGATTCTAATAAAATCTTTTTTAAATTTATTGTAAAATAAAAACTTTACAATAGTTGTTTTAAATAAAACCTTAACATGTTTTATAAATAAAATTGAATTCGTTAGCTTAGCATGCAAAGTTGCCAAGTCATTTCAAAGTTACCATAGTATTACATAAAACATAAAAACTAATTTTAAATCATTTTACTTTTTTGAATATGAAAAGTAAAACTACAGATTTTAAAATATTTGCCCAAAAAATCCTATTTTTTGTTTTAATATCCCCAATGACAACCACAAACTCCAAATGAAAATTTGTTTCCTTTTCAACAACAAAATTTTCCATTATTTAGGGTAAGAACCCCAAAATTGGCTGCCCTGATGTGTGCTCTTTTTCATCTTTCGTTTCGCGCCGAAAAGACTGTGAATCATATTCTAGCAGAAGCGTTTTATATCGATCGATACAAATGGTAGTCGGACGTGCCAAGTTCCGGACTCCGGACTATACTTCCCAACCACAACTTTCGAAATTATTTTTACCAAACTGGTTTTGCCACATGTGGCTGAGTGTTGTCATGGCGGAATAATACGCCTTGTTCATGTCTGTGGTGCGATATGTACGAAGTCGGGCCTCAGGCATTTTAAAAATAAAATACACTTTAATGATTAAATAAACACAACGTAAATAATTTCCGTTTAAATAACAGAAAAAACTGCTTAAAGTAAGAGCTGACTTTAATCCACAGCGAATATCATTAAAAATTTTACTAAATAGCATATTCGATAAATTTTGTTGTTATTTTTGTTTTAACGTTACTATTAACGTTTTAAAAGTTAGTGAATCGCACTACTGGTCTTATATTCCGCGCGTGTTTCGGTCATTGAACGATTTATTTGTTGTCGGTACAGGTCTCTCATAATAGATGAGACCCTAATCCAACCAAACAGAGAGCATTACCTTGGCACCAAACACGATTCTTAGAGCAAACAAAAAACTTTGTTGTTTACACTATTTTGTTCAATGACTTAGCAAGAATAAATAATAGGTGTTTGTCATATAAGTTTTAAAAGACATAAACCATGTTCACAAAATACGCCCTTTGTTGTGAATTAAGTTATATTTAATTATGTCTCTTTCTTTTATAGATCCACTTTCCACTTGGAAAAAACCCTACTACCAGTACACACCATTTTGTTTGAAACGAGTGAATGGTTTTGTTTTTGTAAATGATGAATGTGTGTATATTTAATTGTACATACTTTATAACTGCATTAAAGTTGTATTAAAAAGACGACTTAGTAACTTTGCATACTAAGCTGACGTATTTTTTAATAATAACTAGTTATGTGTACAAAAATTCAACATAATAAAACACTAAAGCCATTAATAATCCATTGTCTAGTGCCAAATGGGATGGCACAAACTTTATTTAAAATATATTATTAAAGTGGATAGATAACCATTACCTTTCAACATTTACATATACCATATTCACACATTCGTATGCAAATGTATATGTGTGGTTGTGAATTATTAAAATTATACATTTCGAGTGTAAATATTGAACTTAGATTTTTTCCTCTTTTCGTTTTAATTTTGTTTGTATGACCATCCCTCCGTTTGAAATTTAATGAAACTTATCGCAAGCTAATAATCGATTTATTTCACAATTCAAAGACGGAATATTTTGTATTTGTTCAATAGAAAACGTTGTTTACTTAATTGATTTTGTGGCTAATATAAATTGTTTTTTTTTTGTATATTTCTCAAGCCACAAGCTGTTGGAGAGCTATTTGATTGGTCGAAAATTTATTCTTTAAAGAAGGAGATTATTTAAGTTCTCCTAAACCTTTTAATGCTGGAGTTCCAAAGGGAAAGCATCAAGGACCTCTAATATATCTGATAAATACATACTTCAGACACTTTTATTAACAACTACACCCAAACATCAACCTTAGCTGATGATTCAGCTTTTCTAAGGGCTAATAAATCAGTGAAAGTTAAACTCTCTTTTTGGTTTAAAATGTGTTTAAACCAAAAAATCTATAAATCATCAAACATATAAACCATCTTTAAACGCATACAATTGGGCGTTTAAACTACCAATACAGACCATATGAATTTAACAAGATTAATCGTATATAATACAAGGGACACTGATTTATAGTTGTTGAGTTTAAACTACATATAAATTCAAGTTTGGTTCAACTAAACCAGCGTTTAAACCATCAGTGATTTATTAGCCATAAGCGTCAACGAAACTCGTTATTAAGTTTCTCTATACCTTCAGGACCAAATATTGAAATTGGAAAAATGGTTACAACAATGGATAATAAAAGCCACAAAAAGTACACTGCAATGTCAAGTGATACTTTTCTCGATTTTTAACGGTTTTTCGCGATTTACTCTAAATTTGTTGGTTGCAAGAGCTAAACGGACCACAGACTCTGATTTGGTGCGTCGAAATACATTCAGGTACACTCAATCCTGTTTCCACACGGTCTTTTTTAACACGAATTTAAAAAAAAATACGGTTGGCGGATTTAACTTGTCCTGTCCTGAACACAAACAATTGTTCAGATAAATAATTTCCAGTCTGTGGGTAAAAAGTGTTCCACATGCTTAAATAAAAAAAGGAAACTTGACATATCGCACTGGCTCCTCTAAATAGAGTCAACTAAAAATTTTGCAATTTTTACTTTTTGCAAGAAATCGATGTACAGTGGTCATATCTACGCACTGTAAAACTATTAGATCAATTCCTCTAGGATTTTGCCCAAAAAAAATATAATTGTATCTCCCTTTGTAGTATAAGACTACATATAAAAAGAAAACAGTTTTTTGTCACTACTAAAAATTTATAAGTTTTGAGTTTACCCCCTTTAGAGGAAACAGTGCGATATGGTAGCTCTTTTCTATATTTATTGTTAGGGGATTCACAATTTACGAACGCATGTACATTAAATGGACTCAACAAAAAAAAAGTTGTTGAGTACCCCTCTCAAAACTAACTTTAACATTTTTTTATGAAGATTCCCAAAATACTATCAAAGTAATTTTTGAGAATACAAAATTTTCAATTATCAAGATTTTGTTTGTCGTGCTTCTTGATAAAAACACTGCAATTTATTGTTGATGGGATAAGCTATTCCTATGCGCATTTCACTGGTTGCTTAGCCCAGATCATCAGGAAACTTCACTCAAAAATGTTAGAAGATATTGGCTCCAGCGATAATCCCCCCATCAGCTAAACCGCGTCAAAATTTGTGTTTTTCATGAATAATAAAAAGTTCGGTAAATTGTTTTTTGTCCAATGAATGACCAAATATAATAGATATTTAGAAATTCTTTGGTTCTGCATTAAAACCTTTTAAAAATCTAACCACAGACTTGCGATAGCGAGATTTTTATGTCAGTTTTTTTTGGTGCTTTTCAATCCGATTTTTATGAAAATTTAAAGTACTTACCCATTTTTTGTCCGATATTAATTTCCAATACGTCGTTAGAAAGGTTAACAAATTAACCCTTAACTGGACTGTATTAATTTTTATAACATTCAGTTAGACATCATTAAAAATCCATGTTATAACCACAAAAAGAATATCTTTGTGCAGGAAACACGCTTTATTAATGTATTTGGATACTTTTAAATTAACTCGTTCATTACCAACATTTTTTAGAGGAAATTAAAAAAAAATAATGGACAAAATTTAAGTCCAGTTGTATTCGTAAAAAAATAATATAACTACTATCAGAGCACATTTAACAAGACATCATTAAAAACTAGTTGTTTTACTCCAAAAATTGTATTTCGTTTAGGAAACACAGTCATTTGAACTCAAATAGTGACTAATGGCTCACAACCCTTTTATGGCCAACATTTTTTTGAGAATATTTTTTGTAAGCATTGAATCATTACTCTTCTATGTCCCTAGCTGGGATATTATTTACCAAGAAATGACAAAATTATTACTTTCTTCCCTAAAACCACAACAAAAGTATTTCAAGGCTATAAAGATTTTTTATATTTACTACCCCCGTTTCTTAAAACTACAAGTTACAAATCTACAAGTAAAATACATTTGAAACAAAATTAAAAATTGTTAAATTGTTGTTTTTTTTAATGTAATTTACTTGTAAATTTGTAATTTGTAGTTTTGAGAAACAGGGCTCTGGCCCACGATATATTATAAATTATAAATCACCATAATTTGTCGATTTGTCGGTTCCAAATAGTTCTAAGGAGACGGCAAATAATACTTTAAGTGGGGAACAGAATAGTCGCTGTAGTACAACGTTACGTTACAAAAACTGCAGTTTTAACGTAATGTCAGTAGAAAACGTAGTTTTAGTAGCCGTTGAAGTTGAAACGCAAAATTCGAAATTTCCAACTTTGTTGCGCTACAGAGCAACATGAATCATTGGGTGCAATATTAGCGCCTTGTGTTGACGAGGAAGAAATGCCTGTGAAGGCACTAAAAATTCTTAATTAGTTCTAGCATATCTTCATCCTAAAAACTACAACATTCCCGCGGAATCAACGATATGGGAAGAATTCACCAGTTTAATTTATTAAAACACCAAGAACTAAAAAACTAAATTGAAGAAATCAAATCATGTTATAGAAAATTTTAAATTGTGGTTGACGAATGTACAGATATTTCATAAAAAACTCTCTCTATATTACCAATAGTTTCTGATAAAAATCAGTAGAAATCATATAATACTGGCTAAGAGGGATTGATTGTAACTTTTTTAAAAAATATGGTTGAATTCTATTGATATTAGGGTTTTTCCCGAGATTTCCCGTCCCGGGATTTCCCGGGAATTTCATTATTTTCTTTTCCGTTTTCCCGGGATTTTTGTTGCGGGATCCCGGGAAATAAAAGTTCCTCACAGTTTCAGAAAAAACTATTTATACTTTGAAATTTAGTTTTCTATTCAAAAATTAAAAATAAACACTTCAACTAAAAATCAAAAATTGTTCTTAGAAATAGCTATGGCACAAGCTCTAATGTTTCATATGTACTTTAATTTGTACAAATAAAAATGTCGACGAAAGTGGACAAGGAAACATAATAAACAAATGTATTCAGGTTTTCAAGACAAAGTCTTGACGGAAAGGAATACGAAAAAACGGAGGAAAAAGGAGGCAACATGTAATTTGAAATTTAGGTGATAATAACAGCAAATTTCGAACCACCAGTACTACTGGTTAAAGATTGATGTTTGACTGTTGGCTAACGGGCACCGCTGTGGTGCTCCCTGACGATAGAAAGTGGTGTTTCTTGAAACATGTTAAGATCAACCCGGGTTCAAATCCCAGCTAAGCCAGGAAAAATTATCAGTAAATTTTAATAAAAATTCCAAGTTGTAAAAATTCCTTCCCTCAGTGAAAATAATTTAATGAAAATTAAATTTGATGAACTCAAGCCTAAGTAAAGAATATCAAAAGTTTTCTATTCTCTAAAAATTACCATCTGTTGATGGGTTGTCGATTAGATCAATAACAAGAAGTGCGTACGTTCGTAAATCAATGTCTACTGACGCAATAAATCTACCAAAAGCAGAATGTGCCGTGCAACAGTTGATAATTAATAAATTTAGTGAAGTGAAGAGTTTATAAAGAACATAAATTCAAAATAAGATGCAGGCAGTAAATTTTAATTGTCCACGGACAAATCTTATAATAGGAGATATCCAAAAATATCGCTCCTTTATGCAGCAAAGTCATATCTACAAAAAAAAAAAAATCGAGCTTGACAAAATATTTTGCTATAACTTCGGTTCAGTTTAAGATTAAATACCGATTTTTTATTACGAGAAAGTATGAAGGAACACTTTCGAGATATGACGATATGTTAATAAGGTGATAAACATAAATTTGTTTCATTTTGTGACGGCTTATTTAACTGGGAAGTGCTGGGAAACAGAAATAAAAAAAAATTATGGAAACTCGTGTAAGATACTACAACATACAATTTTAAAACACATTGTTCTAAATATTACAGGTGGAAAAAGTCTGTTTGATGCTAAGTTTTGCATCAACCTTGTCATACATTTGGCTGATATAGACGTTGTTTATAAAAAAGAAAAATTACTTCGGATTGTGAATTAGAAATATGCAACAACTTTTAACTTTTGCACTTTAAACTATCTGTCCAATATCGGTAAAAAAGTGAACGAAATATTTCGGAAACATGGTAATAAGTAAATAAAATAAGAAATATATTCGTTGCCGACTTTCTTAACGCATTGATTGTGTCTTAATGTTATTTCCTCAGCTGTTAAAAAATGTTAATATATTTATAAAACATATTTATATTATCAAAGTTATTTTCGGGAATACAAAATTTATTATTAATACGATTTCCGTATGACGTGCTAAATTCATACTTGCATGTGCCCGTGCAAAAAACTGAATTGGCAAATTGGTTTTTATTTGTTGTTTCTTACGAAGACAGTAGAATGAAGCAGTTTGTTTTTTAATTTTGTTTTTTCTTTTTACCCACTTACAACTACAGTTCGATTCGCAAAGAACCCGACCAATTGTAGGGGAATGTAAGAAAAGATAAACTCACTGTTTATTGTTAGTGTTTTGTTTTGGCTTTGATATTGTTACAAGTAAGACTGAGTGTTTATAATTCTTATTCGCTTTAGGGTTTTATTTGTATAATATTTTTGGCCTTTCTAAAATCTTTGGAAAAGGTTTCCTGATGAGCTGGCCTAAGCAAACAGTGAAATGCGCATAGAAGCTAGCTTTCCCTCAACAATAAATTTCAGTGTATTTATCAAATATGAAAAACTGGGAATTTAGCACGTCATACGGAAATCGTATTAATAATAAACAAGGCCCGGATTTTTATGCAAATGCATATTTGTTGTCGTCAGTCTGAGATCAACATAAACTTAATATCTTTTCGAATCAAGAAATTTTAAATAAAATGGCATCGATTTGTTAGTGCATATTTTTGCATATTATGCTTTAAATGCATATTTCTGCATATATTGCTGACATTGCATATTTTTGGTGATTTTTTGGGAAAAAATGGGGAAAAAATATTTTGCAAAGCACATCGCGTTTTGTCGCATATTAGGAGAAGTATCCTATAACAAGGAAGTGATGGGACGATGGTAATGCAATACAAAAAAAAATAACAAATTTACAAAATATAAAATTTCGGATAATTTTTAAGTCTTCAAATTACGGATTTATCTCTGAGACTATTGTAAAATTAGAGAAATCAAATCCATCGAGAATGCAAATTAAATTAATTGATAATGTCATAAATAGAATGTATGCAGTTAAGGGTAACATAAGTTAACAAATTCGTATCAAACTTAATAAAGTTTTTAGAAATATGAAGGATACAAAACAATAACACAAACTGCTGGCATATTTAATATAAATTTTTACGAAAACAGCGTAGTGGAAAATGAATGTATATGAAAATGAGTATTGTTCTTAATTAATTTTATATGAAGGTTCACATATCTATCTAACAAGTGACTTAATTTACATTATTGTTTTACTTTATATTTTGTGTTTTACTATATTTTTACTTCTGCTTTTTTGGTGTACCTTATTTTCGTTAAAGAGACTAAATTTTTAGGGGTTTTATGTTATTTAAATGTTTTGTTTATGATTAAAAAATGTGTTATGAAAAATTTAAAGTGCATATTTCTTCAATTTATAGCGAATATTTTTCTATTTTAAGTGTATGTTTTATGCGCATAAAACTCGATTTTAACTGCATAAAAATCCGGTCCCTAATAATAAAACATATTTATTTAAAATATTTTATCTATTTTATAAATTTACTTTTTGATCTCAAAACTTGAGTACCATAATTTTTGTTTGTTTTTATTATTGTTTTATGAATTAAATTGTTATGTTTATGTTATCTTTTTATCTTGTATCTAAAGCATAATAATACGGACTTTACTAATAAAAGCGTATGGTAATAATAATTCAAGGGCCCCTTTCAACCTTTAATTAATTTTTGAGAATATTTAGGCATTTCTTTTACTTACTTTGTAAACAAGTTCCCTTATGCTTTTTAAAAAAAAAAGTTTTTTTCATTAATTTAAAACAAATTTACTTTGTATTATTTATATGGAGCGGGATCCCGGGAAAACGGGAAAAATTTGTAAATTTACCGGGATCCCGGGATCCCGCTCCATATAAATAATACAAAGTAAATTTGTTTTAAATTAATGAAAAAAACTCCGGGGAAAAAACTCTAATTGATATAGACATGCTTAACCACAAAAAACTTAAACTTATATAAAATAAATTTATTAAATTCCTTTATTTATTTAATACCAAAGTTCTGCAAAAATTCTAATGGTGTTTTCTTTTCTGCAAAAAAATGTGCCTTTTTTTTAAAAAAAATTCAATTTGGTGTCTTCTTCTTAAAAATTTTGCTCCCGAAAAGGGTGGCTTGTTTTATTCTAAAAAACTCATGCTTTTCGGGAGCAAAATTTTTAAGAAACAGACACCAAATTGCATTTATTTTTAAAAAAAGGCACTTTTTTTGTAGAAAAGAAAACACCATAAGTCATAACTATGTATTTTGTTGATTTCTTACCTTTGTTTTTTTTTTTTTTTTTTTTTTTTTCAAAAACTAATTTTTATAATATTGTGTTCTTAATTTTTAGAGTTAAAACCGGCTAACCGGTTAGTTTTTAAATGCTTAACCGAAAACCGGGTTATTTAAAATAGCAACTATTCGGAATATTCGAAAACTAGTTTTTGAAAAAAGTCGGATAAAAAAAGACTGCCAATTCATACACTCCGGATCAAGTCTATTCAAAGTTAATTTAATTTCAAAAAAATGAATTTTCTAAGCAAACTTTCAAAATTATTCGTATTTGGGTTTTTCGATTTACACGATTTCTTAAGCAACAATTTTTCATTTCGATTTTCGAGATTTTTTCAGGGATCGGTGTATATTTAGAGTTTTTAATACCTATAAATTGATGAAAATTTTTGAACAGAATATTTTCATAACCAACCATATTAGAATTTCCAAAGGAGGTCAACATTGTATGGTTTAAAATAAACACAATTTTATTAATCGTGGCAATAGAAATGTTGAAAACAACCAAATTTTGTTTGTGCCCATTTCGGAGACCTTAATACAGCGTTCTTAAGCACAGTATAACCTTGTCTTTTCAGCGTGTACACAATATACACCCGATAATAATCTGTGATTAACATTTCATTTTGCATTGTTTTGTAAGTAAAATTCCTTAAAAGAAAATAAAACTATTCTGACCTGACGTTGTTGGCTGGCTTTTAACATAAAAGACGATTTACTTGAAAAAAACCAATATATTTTTTGTATCTTTAAGCATTCGTGTTAATATGCAAAAATATGACGAATTGGTTTGATTGCGGCTGAATGCAGGTTTATTTAAGTGCCCTTTTAATAAATTTATTTATTAGTTTTTTTTGTGTTGTTTTGCTGACTGAGTGAACGAACAATGACCAGAAGACCACCTTTTGTTTTAAAAATGAATGAGTTTTTTTTTTATTAATTAATCAATTCAAGAATAGTCCTTGTAAATTTTATTTATTTAAATATTTACCATTGACCAACAATAAGTAAGAGTCACGACAACATTTGGTCTCGTTGTTGGAATTGTTGTGTTGATGTTGTTTCTGACAAATTGAAGGGAACACTTAACCATTTCTTGACCTTGATAACCTTCAATTAGATTTAAATTTCGGAAAATCACGAGATGTATGCTTAGTAATGGTGGAGGGTAAATTCTTATAATCTCCGTACACTTTAACATGCATAACTTTCCTTTAAGGTAGTTTTCGTTTTTCTTATTGTTCTTCTAGACTTATTTTGGGTCACAATTCCGTCAAATTTTGACCCTGGCCTAAATGTATGCTTTTCAAAGTGTTTATGTTAACATGCAAATTTTAGTTCTTTTGATTTTATGCTGTTTTTTACGGCTTCTATGTAATCACATAAATATTTCTGGCTTACTTAAACATTTTCCTTGGATGGTTTATGAATAAGGCAAAACTAAAATAATATTGTGTTAATAATGTTAGTGTTTTTTAACATTCAGAGTGTGTTTTTGCGTCTTATTTATTTTTGAATTATAAATTCAATAAACGAGTTAACTATGCATTGAAAGAAACTATATCAATAATAAACTAAATAACTGTTCTCCATAAACTTGGAATTTTCTTATTCTCGAATGTTGTTACATCAACCGTAATTCAGGGGGAGGAGGTTACTCCGTATTACGATTCGAAAGAAATAATTTACGAGTTCGAACACTTTGCACTGTGTATTACGATTTGTTCCGAATGAACGGACGTTTTCTACACTTTATCGAAAACAAAATATTTCTTTCGTAACAACTCTCTATTACGAACAATAAAAATCCCACACTGTTTTACGAAAACAAGCGTCCGTTATGCAAAAGGTGTTTGGAAATAGTTTGAAAGCAATTTTGTTAGTGACAAATTAGAAGAAAAATAAAAACTAGGATATTAAAATATTTCAAGATAAATAAATTTTTATAACAAACAAATTAAACCTAATAATTTTAGATTTAATAAAATAACTGTTTTTAGAAAAAAAAAAAAACAAATTTCGTGTGAGAAATAATATTGAAAACAAAAACAAATTACGTTTTTTATTGCTGTTTTCAATATAATTTCTCACGCGAAATGCTTTTTTTAATTTTCTAAAAACAGGCTGAAAAACAATTAAATATATGTACCACCTATCGTCGGCTAAATATGCAAACATGTTAAATCCACTTTTTAAGTAAATTGAGATTTTGATTCCGTGTGGTAGAGAAAGATACGCCTCGTCAACAAGCATGTAGTTTTTCTTCAATTTGAGTCTTGAAGTGTGTCAAATCAACTATATTTTTCGCTTTCCTCTCAAGCAGCAAATAGGAAAAATAAAAAGTTTTTTGTCGCTCCTGTAAAATGTGTTCAAAGGAAGTTAGCCGGTTTGCACATTAAGCCGTCGATATGTATATTATTGGAAATGTTAAATATGTGTGGTTTTGAAATTTTTGTAGGAATATATACTCTATATATGTATGTAAATTACATATGGAAATAAAAAGCAGTCTTATGAAATTGTCCAGTTTTTGTCGAGGTATCCCGACTTCTTAATATTCCAGATGCTTTGAATAATTCACATAATACTTAACCCTTTCAATACTGACGGGACATATGTGTCCCGTTGAGTAGTCCTACTTAACGGAAATCCAATTGCTTAAATATATTCATAGTTATTTTTGTCCCAACAGTTTTATCCAACCATGCTTTTGTTTACATATCTTTTAATTCCGTTATTCTTGAAATTTGTACTGAAATGAGCTTTTAGTTTGCAGTTGATTGTGGCACGTGCTAGTTTAGTGAGGAAAAAAGTTGTGTTTTTAGTAGTTTTACACCCGATTTTGCTTATAATTCATTTTAAAATGTCGAGGTACGTTAATATGATTATAAATAAATTTTTATCTCTTATGAAACACAAAAATCATATGAAATATAGTGGAACAACTTAATCTGGGACATATGTATCCCAGCAGTAACTTCCACTGGGACACATTTGTCCCACTAGTAACGCGCAATAAGTAATTATTTTTTTTCTGATTAGCGAATGTTTTCCAAAACGGAAGCGGCAGAAGTTATTTGATATACTATTTTTTTTTGTGAATAAACTAATACTTAATTGAAGTTTTCTTTTTACATATTTATAATTCTTTTATTATTTTAGCCTAACTCTGTTACTGTTGGGACGTGTGTGTCCCGCAGCCATTTACTGTTGGGACATCCCTGTCCCAGGACATTTTTCGTGTCCTGATTATCCTCTACTTGAACGCACCTTAGGAAGCACTATTTAAGGCATAATCAAGCTACCAAACCATAAAAAGAGTTTTTATCTTTAAAAAAAAATCCGTATTGAAAGGGTTAAGGTACTTTTACATAGAGGTTACCGTCAAATTTGAAAACCGCGGTTTGGGGTTTTTTGGTTTTTTTGGAATTTAAAAAAATTTATAAGGGTTAAAACTTTACGAAAAGTAGAAAAGTAACTTATTTTATTTTAATATATATCAATAATTTAATTCAGTTACATGTTTTATTAAAAGTAAAATATATATAACTATGTATATAAAATAGTTGCGTGAGTGACTGACTGACAGACTCATTCATCATCGCCCAGCCCAAACCGCAGACCCTATAAACTTGCAATTTGGACAAGCGATTGGTCACTCGCCAAATCGATCCACTAAGACAGGATTTTTCCAAATTCGAAGTTTTAGGGGATAATAAAGGTAAAAATGGGAAAATTCGGTAACCTTATATTTTATACCTTATTGCCACCCCATCTATCTTTTGAACCAATAAACATCGAAAAAAAGTTAATACCACATTCGAAACTTATCAAAAAAAAAAAAAAAAATACTTATACAAAAAATAAAAAAGGCACATTTTTTTGTAGAAAAGAAAATACCATATGTTTGGTACTTTTTTTTCCCAAACATTTTCCTCCATTCATTGACATATTCATACTAAATAATGGGCTGCCACTACAAAACTGAAATTTTTGATAATTTAATGGGGGAAAATATAGTACCCCAAAAAAGAAATACGGGAAATTTGATATTTTTCTTTAGCTTTTTGGTTCTACTTAAGTAGCGGGTTAAATGCTAGAAGTTTAAACCTAGAAAAATAAACTTTGGCATTAAAAAATGTCCACGAAAAAAAAGGAGACGCTAACGAAGTTATCGCTCATTGCTTATATTGTGAATAATAGAACTTCAAAAAGTTAAGGCATTTGGCGAAGAAAAATTTAAACTTGATCTTATCTTATCTTTGTGCAAAAAATCCCAACTTCTGAGAAAGCCCTTTCACATTCTGTAGAAAATGGTCTAATCGTTAATATTTCCTTGTGAAGTAGCGAAATGCTTTTAGTTTAATTTTTGGTATTTTCATACAAACTAAATTCCTGGCGAAGCATATAAAAGTCAACTTTGGGTTTAGGCTGTGTTAATGCCTTTAATCCACCACCATTATGGATAACAATCTTGAAGCGATGTGGTGGCTTAAGTCTTGGCTGTGGTACGTGTCTTGGCCCGGGTGTTTGCCAGCAACTGACGACTCCCGAGGTGAAGGCAATGAACTTTAAAGGCCTTGGCGACGAAAGGTTATCCATCCCCTAAACCGAGGTGTCATGCGACCCGTGCCTATCGGTTGGTTTGCAGTCAGGGGTTACCGACTGTATTATCACGGAGCTTTGCTGATACCTGGGCACCTCAGCAAATAGACCACGCCCTTACCACGTTAACGGGGGCTATGACGTGGTGGACCTCTCCATTCCCCTACACTCGTGGGACCAAAACATGAAACCTTCTACACAACAAAAACAAACACAACAAAAACAAACAACGAAAACAGATGACGAACAGGCGAGAACAAGGACAACGATGGACAGTAAGACGAATAAGCCAACGGCTGTAACAGCCCAGGCAATCAAGGAAGATCGGCCCAGGTCGATCGGAATTGGTAAGGCAGCTCGACCAGAAGGCGGCTGCTCTAAAAACAGCGGCGAGGTACCCCTGAACTTCGCTCCAAGTACCTCCAAAGCCGCACAAGCCCTTTCCGTCATTGGAACGGATAAATCCCCTGCTTCGGGTGCTGCGAAGTTGAATGCGACAAAGTCGTCCAACAATGCAGTTTCCCATGTGTCCACTGTGCAAGGAGGGATGACGATGATAACATCCAATCCCAAGGTTGCACCACCCCCCGCCAAACTCGGCGACCGCAGAAAGTCCCCTTGGCACAAAAACCCTACAAAGAGGGCATCTAACACAAGGCGTGCTGCCTTGCGTTTTATTAATCTTTACGGCCCCAAGAAAGCCGAAGATCTCACCAATGAGCAGAAAGCTTCATTGGCATGGGCAAGAGCCTACATAGCTGGGCTGCCAAGTGCTACCCCTCCAGTCCCTGAAAAGGTGACAATGCCTAAACGGCAACGTTCGGAGGAGGAAGCTGCAGCCACGAAACAGCAACCAGGGACGAAACGTCCCAAAACTTCATCGAAACCGATGAACAAATCATTCAGCGAGGTGGCCAAAGGTCACCTTGTTCGAGCCATTATCGACAGGAGTGTCGACAATGGTGCCATTTCTCATACCAAGTGGGATCTGGTAAAACAAAAACTCATGGGTGTGTTCTGGACGATCCTCAGGGAGAATCCAGGACCACCCCCTCAATGCGATGACGCCGGCTGGTTCCAGGGTCACGTGAAGCTGATGGCTTGCGCAGATGAGCGCTCAGCGCTGCTTCTTAAGCAGGCCATCCAACTATTAGGAGAGGTTTGGGAAGGTGCCAGGCTTGACGTGGTGTTAGTAGGAGAGATACCACGGAGGCCAAGATCAATCGCCACCATCCCCGCCGAACCATCTGAGCCTGAGGAGATCTTGAAGATCATTCAGTGCTGCAACCCTAAACTACCCACACAAGACTGGAAAGTAGTGAAGGTTTCAGCTGCTGAAGGGTCCTCGAGGACGGCGATTGTGGTTATTAACCAGCAATCCTTGGAGCCACTGAGGGAGAGGCAGGGCAAGCTCTACTATGGTTTTAGTACGATCTTGCTCCGTGTCTACCGAAGTGACAACAAGGGCAATCCGGCTCCATCGGTAAGTGAGGCCAAGCAACCTGCAGAAAGCATGGCTTGCGACGATGCCGTGGGCTCAAGCGACAAAGAGGATACCCAGTCTCTCTCAGGATTGGTGGGTGACTTCTTTGATCACTTGGGTGATATGGTTGATGAGGACGTGCTGCTGGAGTCTGACCAGGAGGACGTCAACATCACAGTGGTCGCCAAAATGGATCATGGTGAAGGTGCTGCAGATAAACCTCCACCACTCTAAAGCAGCATCTGCTGCACTGCTTCTCCGTGTGGTAGAAAGAAGGGAGGAGCTCGTGATGGTCCAAGAACCCTGGATCCACAAGAATCGGGTTTGCGGACTTAACCTCAAAGGCTACAAGCTATTGTTTGCGAAAGGTACAGGTAACATAAGATCTTGTGTCTTAGCTAAAAACTCGTTGAATATCTTCATTCTTTCTGATTACAGTGACGAAGATACCACAACTATTGCCCTTGAGACACCGGACGGTATAGTCTGGATGGTCTCGGCGTACATGGCGCATGATCACGGGCAGGACCCACCCAACGGGCTCATCCGTGATGCAGTTTTGAAGGCCGCGAGCACTGGAACACCGGTGATAATCTGTGCCGATGCTAATGCGCACCACACTATATGGGGCAGTACGGATACAAATGTAAGAGGTGAGTCACTATTCTCCTTTATTATTAATCATAATTTAGGAATAGTAAATAGGGGCTGTGAGCCTACGTTTGTTGTTGCAAATAGGTGTGAGGTTCTTGATGTCACGCTAGTTAGTATAGACCACACCGATATGATCGAGGGGTGGATGGTGTCTAATGACTGTTCGCTCTCTGATCACAGATATGTGGAATTTAGGCTAGGGCTTAGGTCTTCAGGATCGATGGCTATATTAAACAGGAGACGTACGGACTGGGGAGTTCAGCACTCCTCTCTGGTCAGGTCTCTATCTGACCCTCCTGGGGTTGATGATATCGGGGGGATCGATGCAGCAGTGGATCTGCTTTCGAACTCACTGCAGTTGGCGACTTCCTTGGCATGTAGACCAAGGGTGCGCAGGGGTAGGAACCGACCACCATGGTGGGATCCTGACATTGCGCAGGCAAGAATTGACTGTCGTAGGTTGTTCAATGTGGCAAAGCGCCATGGAAACTGGGCGGACTATAAGTCATCATTGAATAGGTTCAGAAATCTGGTTAGATCGGCGAAAAGGGTTGCTTGGAGGAACTTCTGTAGCGGCGTGGAAGGATCCTCTGAGACGAACCGTTTACGTAAGGTAATGGCCTCGAGCCCGGTTGTCCCGACGTACGTCCGGAAATCGGATGGTAGTTGGACCACGAATAGTCAGGAAACACTGGAAGTGTTGATTGATACTCACTTTCCTGGAAACTCCCAATGGGGATTGCGGGATCAGTCGCGGGAGGCGACTCCTATTCCTATGTCCATACCATTGGACTACGATAGGATTAAGTGGGCTATCGATAGCTTTAGCCCATACAAATCTCCGGGTATGGACGGTATAATTCCTGCGGACCTGCAGAGGAATTCGACCCTGATAATACCCTGGTTGTTGGCCATATACAGGGGATGCGCTAGATTTTCGTATCTTCCCGTGAAATGGACCCTGTGCAGGGTGGTCTTTATACCCAAAGGGGGTAAGGCTTCTCACACCGAGCCGAAGGATTACAGACCGATTAGTCTTTCATCCTTTCTTCTTAAGACTCTTGAGAGGGTTATCGATATACACTTGAGGATGACCATCCCAAGGGACTCACTCTCTGCCTCTCAACATGCCTACACAAGGGGCAGGTCTGTTGAGACGGCTCTTCACTCTCTGGTCGGAACCATTGAGAGATCGCTCGAATTTAGGGAGTATACGCTTGTGGCCTTTCTCGACATAGAGGGGGCCTTCAACAATGTCAACCCGGACTCTATCGTGATGTCCATGAGGAGTCTGGGGATCGACGCTGGCATATGTAGATTTGTGGACAATCTACTACGGAATAGGGTCATTTGTTCTACGATAGGTGAAACCAGTGTTCAAAGGCTGGTGAACAGGGGTACTCCCCAAGGGGGAGTTCTATCCCCACTATTGTGGAACCTGACTATGAACACCATGTTAACAAGGATGGATGACATGAGGATCAAAACGGTGGCGTATGCTGATGATGTTGCAGTGGCCATCTCAGGAAGGCATTTGGGCGTAATGTCCCAGTGTATGGAGGCTGCTTTGAAGATACTCAGTACCTGGAGTGCATCATGCGGTCTGGGTGTAAATCCGTCTAAGACGGAACTGGTACTCTTCACGAGGAGGTATAAGACCGAGGACTTTAGGCTTCCGAGGTTGAATGGAATTGAGCTTCGGATATCTCAAAGTGCGAAATATCTGGGCGTGGTTCTGGATAGCAGGCTGTCATGGGGACTAAATGTCCGGATGAGAGTGGAAAAGGCAATAGTTGCCATATATGCGTGCAGGGGTGCAATCGGCAGGAACTGGGGTATGAGCCCGAGGTGTGTCAATTGGATCTTTGAGGCTGTGGTAAAGCCGACCCTGTACTATGGGGTCGTTGTGTGGTGGACTGCACTGGATAGGGGCGTACACCGTGCGATGCTTGAGAAAGTATACAGACTTGTCGCGTTGATGATTACGGGATCAATGCGATCTACTCCAACAAGGGCGCTGTTCACGATACTGAACTGGCTCCCGGTGGATATAATGGCCAGACAGTTGGCTCTTTGTTCGGCGACGCGGCTGCACGCGGTGAATAGCTGGTCAACACGTGACTTTGGACACGCCGGGATAATCAAACGTACGATTGTCCCTGATGTAGTGGATTACTGCACCCCGGTGCCATTCTTTGGTGCGGGGTTCGTGGTGCAAATGGCGCACAGCGGTGCGCTGTTGGATACTTTCCGTGAACCGACCCTAGGGGTCTACACTGATGGTTCGAGGAAAGGTGAGAGGGTCGGCGGAGGTTTCTTCATAGAGGAACTGGATGTGAAGGTTTCCTTTCGCCTGCCGGATGGATGTAGTGTCCTGCAGGCGGAAATCTCGGCTATAAGGCGGGCGGCAAACTGGCTGAGGTATCATCGCATATCGGGAGATATACGTATATTTACTGACAGCAAGGCTGCCCTTGCTTCCCTAGCGGGTGTCTACACGACATCGAGGTTAACTGTAGAATGTCGGATGTCTTTGGATGAGATTGCGAAACATTCAAGGGTAACGCTAATATGGATACCGGGGCACACTGGGTGCCCGGGCAATCAGGTAGCAGACGAGCTGGCCAAACAGGGTGGTCGCATGGATGATGCATTCATTGACCAATTCATTGGCCTTCCAATGGCTCAATGTAAATCACTTATAGGGCGCGAGTCCTATAGAGTTGCGCAGACGCGGTGGACCTGTGAATCCACCTGCTCGATATCCAGGATCCTTTGGCCTGGATATGATGGACGGAGAACTAGCTCTCTACTTGGGCTTAGCAGAAACCAGATTAGGACTGTGATATCGGTTGTAACTGGACACTGGCCGGTGGGGACTCATGCTAGGAGAATGGGTCTGGAATTTTACGACTACTGTAGAAGTTGTCAGAACGAGGAGGAGGAGGAGACTGTGCTCCACTTTCTCTGTCATTGCCCTGGACTGCGGGGTATAAGGGTGGAATGCCTGGGGGAACCGGTGTTTGCCTGTTTGGAGGATCTATCTGGGATGGAACTGAAATCGCTCCTTCTCTTCACTAGGAAGACGAGGTGGTTGGACTTTGCAGTGACGCCATCTGAGTGACTGCTCTAAGGGATGGGCATTGGCGCAGGGTATCACAAAGGGACCAATAAAGGACCCAAGTGAGCTGTCTTTGATGGCTGCCCGTGGAACCTAACCTAACCTAACCTAATGCCTTTAATAGATAATCATTAAAAAAAAGCAAATTTCGATTTACCAAAGGTTGAAATACAATTTGGTTTAAGGATTGATGTTTGACTATTGACGTCAGCAGTCGTCGATGGCTGCTAGTGTATGACGGCAAATCCCTCTGAGGAGATCGAGTGGTAGCTATCGAAACATGTCAGGGTAACCAGCCGCCAGGGTTCGAATCTCAGGTCAGTCAAGAATGAATGATTATTAATAACAATTTTAATTAATTTTCATGTTGTGAAATTCCTTTCTTCATAAAAATAATTTAATGAAAATTAAATTTGATGAACTTAAGCCTGATTAAAAAAATTGAAAATTTGGATTAAAAACCATAAATAGTTCAACAAAATTACCACAATACTAATAATCAAGGCCCGGATTTTTATGCAAATGCATATTTGTTGTCGACAGTCTTGAGATAAACATAAACTTAATATCTTTTCGAATCAAGAAATTTTAAATAAAATGGCATCGATTTGTTAGCGCATATTTTTCCAAATATTGCTTTAAATGCATATTTTTGCATATATTGCTGACATTGCATATTTTTGGTGCATTTTTGGGAAAAAATGAGGAGAAAATATTTTGCAAAGCACATCGCGTTTTGTCGCATGTTAGGAGAAGTATCAACAATGAGAGGAAAGTGGTTGAAATCAGTTGTGTATTATGCTGAAAATTTTGAACAATTCAAGGATGTGATTGAACGGTGGTAATGCAGTACAAAAAAAAAAACAAATTTACCAAATATTAAATTTCGGATAATTTTTAAGTCTTCAAATTACGGATTTATCTCTGAGACAATTGTAAAATTAGAGAAATCAAATCCATTGATAATGCAAATTAAATAAATAAATAAATTGAAAAACAAGTAAGAGTGCTATATTCGGCTATGCCGAGTCTTAAATACCCTTCACCATGGTGAGATAATAACAAGAAGTTATATAAATAACGCTTTGTTGTTTAAAATAGTACATAGTAAAAAATTTAGAAATAATAACCAAATTAGCCATATATGTTAGTTTATAAACCATATTTATTTAAACAATTTATTAATATTTAATATTTATTAATAATATATAACTTTGAAATTAAAAAAAAAAGTTAATACAATCGTTTTTAGGACATAAACAAATTAAATAAAAAAAAAATTAAAAAATAAACAACAAAAAATAGGTATAGAATATGATTTTTATTTTACACTAGCTTAACCCGGTGCGCTTCGCTACACTGCTTTAACCACTTTATCGGTTGAGAGATATTTAATATATGCATCCTATGGAAGGTAGTTCCCCCCTGCGCCTACCCGCTATATTTTTATTTTCTCACTATAACAGTTTTTAAGATATCCGATATTAAACATTGGCGTCCTATGGGGGGTAACACTTCCCCCGCTGCTATTTTATTTCAATTTTGGGGCGCAGAAGATCCTACTTCCAAAAGTTCAACAAATTGCTTGCAGCGGCTCTTATTAATATTTCTATCTATGAGGGGTACTGCTCCTCCTCTGGCTACCCCGCCCATTTCTATATTGAAATTCATAGTTTATCATAATAGTAGCTTTAACTACGTTTGAAGACTATCCCTTTAATTGTTCTTCAGTTGAGCGATATTTAATATATCGATCCTATGGGAGGTATTTCCCCTCCTACGCCTACCCGCTTTATTTCTATTTTCAAAAGTGTAGTATACCATAAGACTGACTTCTACAAAGTTTGAACATTCTCACTATAACAGTTCTTAAGATATGCGATATTAAACATTGGCGTCCTATGGTGGACACCACTTCCCCCGCTGCTATTTTATTTTAATTTTGGGGCTCAGAAGATCCTACTACCAAAAGTTCAACAAAATGCATGCAGTGGCTCTTATTTATATTTCTATCTATGAGGGGTACTGCTCCTCCCCTGTCTACCCCGCCCATTTGTATACTGAAATTTATAGTTAACCCTCATAGTAGCTTTAACCACTTTTGAAGACTCTCCCTTGAATGGTTCTTCAGTTGAGCGATATTTATTATATGTATCCTATGGGAGGTATTTCCGCCCTGCGCCTACCCGCTTTATTTTTATTTTCAAAAGTGTAGTTTACCATAAGAGTGACTTCTACAAAGTTTTAACTTTCTCACTATAACAGTTTTTAAGATATCCGATATTAAACATTGGCGTCCTATGGGGGGTAACACTTCCCCCGCTATTTTATTTCAATTTTGAGGCTCAGAAGATCCTACTACCAAAAGTTCAACCAAATGCGTGCAGTGGCTCTTATTTATATTTCTATCTATGAGGGGTACTGCTCCTCCCCTGTTTACCCCGCCCATTTATATATTGAAATTTATAGTTTGCCATAGTAGTAGCTTTAACCACGTTTGAAGACTCCCCCTTTAATAGTTCTTCAGTTAAGCGATATTTAATATATGCATCCTATGGGAGGTTCCCCCCCCCCTCCCCTACCCGCTTTATTTTTATTTTCAAAAGTGTAGTATACCATAAGAGTGACTTCCACAAAGTTTGAACATTCTCACTATAACAGTTCATTAGATATGCGATATTAAGCATTGGCGTCCTATGGGGGGAACCACTTCCCCCGCTGCTATTTTATTTCAATTTTGGGGCTCAGAAGATCCTACTACAAAAAGTTCAGCAAAATGCCGCCAGCGGCTCTTAAGATATGCGATAATAAATATTGGCATCCTATGGGGGGTACCAATTCCCCTGCCCCTATCGAAAAAATAAGTAGCCTATTTTATTTTTAGGGCTCACGTGATGTTACTGTAAAAATTTCAAGAAAATCGGTTCAGTAGTTTCGGAGTCTATAAGCCAACAAACAAACAAACACACAAACACACAAACATTTTTCATTTTTATATATATAGATGTAAGTTAAGCGAACGATTAATATTTACATTGTCAAAAAAATCAAAAATTGCTGAATTGTTTTAAAATCGTTTATAGAATATAAAAAAAGTTAAAAACAAATTTGGTTTGAAAGGGCGGATGCCGAGATTTGAACCCCGGCAACTACTAACGACGCTGCGTGACCAACCGCCCAGACAACTCAGCCATTAACGCTTATGCAAATAAAGAATTAAAGTAGAATATATTCCGGCTATTTGCTTTTTTAATATGTAGGTACTTATTTTTCAATTTAAGCGACCAATCATGTACAAACATGTGTGTGCTTGATATGCCTAACATTAAACACGTTCGAATAAAAGCACAAACAAAAAAAAAAACAACAACCACAAGGGATTTTTGGGAAATATTAGAGGTAGTCGTGGTTTTTTGCTCATAACTCAGCCATTTTTTAACCGATTTGACAGATTTATATATCGACGTGTTTAAGAAGGAATTTACCATTTACTTGAGTTATAAAGCTTGGACTCGGAGAGATCTATGGTTCCCGAAAGTGGGTATTTAAAAAAAAAATTAATTTTGGTCATAACTTTTTTGTACCTGAACCGATTTTTCTGAATTTTTTATTAAATATGTTCTACTAAAAATTTTCGATATTTTGGTACATAAGTCATATCCATAGGACATATGGCAGCCCTAAATTTTAGGTTTTTACACAATTTTTAATTTTTTTTGTATGTGTGTACCTAATTTGGAAGCTTTGGCTTTTGCCGTTCCCCAGATATACAGCAAAAAGTAATAAAATTACAACAACCACAAGGGATTTTTGGAAAATATTAGAGGTAGTCGTGGTTTTTTGCTCATAACTCAGCCATTTGTGGATCGATCTTGCTGAATTTCAATAGCAACCGATGGTAGACTATATGTGACACAAATGTAAAACAACCTAGCCGCTATCATGTCTGGAGTCTCCATATCAAACGTAAGACGGACAGACGGTCAGACGGACAGACGGACGGATATCGTTACATCAACTTCTCTCCCCATAAGGACCCAGAATATATATACTTTATAGGGTCTAAGATCAATATTGTAGAAATTACAAACGGAATGACAAACTTATATATACCCTTTTTCCACCAGTGGTGAAGGGTATAAAAATAAATAAATTGAAAAAACATTTTTTATTTTTCGAATTTATTCTATGAGCTAAATTTCAGTTATGTATTTTATAAAGCTTTTTTGTTATAGTAATATTCCTTCAATTTTTCAGAAATGACTTTATACACTATCAGACTATTATATTGTATTTTATTGTTACATTTTACCTTAGCTTTCCGTTGGAAAGCAATGAGGTATATTGTATGAACAGAAAAATTTTACAATTATTAGACACCAGCAGAATGTAATGCATTTTCTGGCCCGCTACGGCCTTCGTCAGCATTCTTTGTGTCACACTGGATAGTGATACTTTATAAATTGAATGTATTTAACTCAACTATTTTAACAAATAGAAACTGGGAATTATTTCCTTCTGAAGGTTACTTTATATTATATTCAACATTTTTATAGTCTGATAGTGTATAAAGTCATTTCTGAAAAATTGAAGGAATATTACTATAACAAAAAAGCTTTATAAAATACATAACTGAAATTTAGCTCATAGAATAAATTCGAAAAATAAAAAATGTTGAATATAATATAAAGTAACCTTCAGAAGGAAATAATTCCCAGTTTCTAAATTGAAAAAAAATAAATAAATAAATAAAAATAAATAATTAAAATAAATAAATAAATAGAATGTATGCAGTTAAGGGTAACTTAAGTAAACTAATACGTATCAAGCTTGATAAAGTTTTTAGAAATATTAAGGACACAAAACAATAACAAAAACTTCTGGCATATTTAATTTACATTTTTGCGAAAACAGCGTAGTGGAAAATGAATGTATATGAAAATGAGTATTGTTCTTAATTAATTTTATACGAAGGTTCAAATATCTATCTAACAAGTGACTTAATTTACATTATTGTTTTACTTTATATTTTGTGTTTTACTATATTTTCTTCTGCTTTTTTGGTGTACCTTATTTTCGTTAACGAGACTGAATTTTTAGGGGTTTTATTTTATTTTAATGGTTTGTTTATTATTAAAAAATGTGTTAAGAAAAATTTAAAGTGCAGATTTTTTTAGTTTATAGCGCATATTTTTCTTTTTTAAGTGTATGTTTTATGCGCATAAAACTCGATTTTAACTGCATAAAAAACCGGTCCCTACTAATAATTAATAGAATATATATTTTTCATTTAAACAATTTGGCCCGGAAATGAATTACAATTAAAAATAAGTCCTACTTTCAGAACCCAAAAATGGGCTATTAGGGTTGATAGTTTAGGTATTCTAGATTTCAGAACTATATAGTTTATATTCAGAATTTGTATATTTATTTCTTGTGTTAACCGTTTCACTTGTTCGACTTATTTTTGTCGGTTTCGGTTTTAGGGCTTAAAAAACCAGCGGTTTCGGTTTCGAATTACACCGACCGCTAACCTCTACTTTTACACGACATTTATTTAGCAGTATACTTGTAAAATTTCCCACTACGAAATGTAAACTGTTGTCTGAAAGAAAAAAAATTGCTTCTGCAAATGTCAGCTTAAACAAGCTGACCTTTTCTTTTATCGCACCGAAAAACTGAACGTTAAAGGAATTTGGCTTTCTTAATGTCTCATTTGCTTCTATTGTGTCGCAAATCGAACCGGAACTCATATGCCAATTATTTATTTGCCGTATAGATAAACTCAATCAGATGACTTCCAACTTTTACATGTATTTTTAGAGGTGTAGCCAACTGAAAACAATGTTTTTGTCGGTATATTGAGAAAACCGAACAATAAAAACGTAATACTTATCGTTGTTCTTTAGAAAAATTAGCGGACAGGTGTCTTGTATTTTTTTGAAATTCGGCCCTATTAGGGAGTAAACGGGTATAACCTAAATATTAGTACTTTTTTGATACCCCATCTATCTTTTGAACCAATAAACATAGGAACAAAGTCTATAACACATTCGAAACTTATCAAAAAAATACCAATACGAATTTGGTCCTTTTTCGAAATTCGAGCATTTAACAGTTGAAAATCATAACTATTTTTAGTACTTTTTTTACAAAACATTTTTCTCCATTCATTGACATATTCGTACTAAATTATTGGCTCTCACTACAATACTGAAATTGTTGATACTTTAAAGGGGGGAAAAATAGTGACAGAAAAAGGAAATACGGGATATTTGATATTTTTCTTTAGCTTTTAGGTTCTACAACTGGTATTTTTTTAATTATTGTTAATATAGGACCTTAAAACATTCAACATGCAATGTCCTGAGTAAATAAGAATCTATAAGGGGAAGTTTTTGGTACTTTTTTGTTCATTAACTGGTACTTTTTGAATTTCCGTTAGTATTGGACCTATAAACATAAAATTCAACATGCAATGTCCTGAGTGGATGAGAATCTATTAAAGGGAACTTTTTGGTATTAATTTGCTCTTTAACTGGTACTTTTTGAATTTCCGTTAGTATAGGACCTATAAAGATAAAATTAAACATGCAAGGTTCTGAGTGAATGAGAAAATAAACTTTGGTATACAAATATGTCCACGAAGAAAAAGGAAACGCTAACGAAGTTGCTGGTTAAATGCTAGTTAATTAATAGTTATTAAAAACAGATAAAGCAGTTTAATTTAAAAATAAAACAAAACAATAAAAAATTAAATATAAGTAATATACAGTAAGTAATACAGTGGTAGCGAACCCAAGTTTTATTTTAATTCCTTTTTTTTGTGAATATGTTCGCAGAAAACATAAATTGTCGATGGTTTTATCTGAAAGTCGTGATCCTGTTATCTTTATCGCTTTTTTTGTTGGATTTCTTCCATCATCATTTTCTGCAACTTTTGCTTAATTGTAAGAGAATTGTCCTGAACAGGAATTTCTGGTTTAATATTAACCAGCTCGACATCTTCTTCGGATTTGTCTATTATGTTTTTTTTCTATATATTTGTTAATATTTTTATATGGTGCATTTTGAATGTTAAAAAAAGACATGATTATAGCCTGTAATACCGGGTTTTCGGTATCGGAATCCCTAGCTGAAACCCAAAACCAATGTGTGAAAGCAAAAATTATAAACCTTCTGTAATAACATATGGATTTTAAATCTGACAAATCCACTGCAAAATACATGTAGTGTAAAAGTACCTTCATGGGGCAAAAATTGTGCTCAGATTGTACTATGTACATGTTAAAGGTTAGAAAAAGGTTAATTTGTTTACATGTACTTTACTTATACATATGATTTATAAATTCTTACACACAGAAAAAAATACCAATGTAAAATTAACATGGAAAAATGTTGATTGAGAATCATGGTAAATTTCTGCAAAAGTATGCCCTTTATTTAAATGTACCATTATTTCATATTAATTTTAAATGAAAAATATTAAAATAATCTTTAATCACGCTTATTAAATATTATTCACTGATAAAAAAATGAAAAAAAAAATATTAAAATATAAATAAATATGGATTCAATATTGAATCCATAAAAACCTGTTTTATATTAAAATCAAAAGTTCATCTTGTTAAATTAACATGCATACATAGTTAAGTATGTTAATTTTTTTATTTTCATTCCTAAATTATGTTATAAAAATAAGACAATTCCCGTATTCTTTTAATTAAAATTATTTAGTTAAATAGTACATCAAGTTTTCAATGTAGAATGATGACGAAAACCATATCGGGCCATTCTGCTGATTGATCTGTTAACAAAGAAGACTACAAAATAAGTGAAACATGTGTTACAGGGGTAAGTGTTTTGAATTCTTAAATAAATATATATGTTGTCTCTGAAGCTTCTTCACACCAATTAGTTTCTACATGAAAATCACGTAGTTTCAACATGAAATAACTTTCATTCAACGTGATTCGGATTGTTATTTCAATATAAATGACATTTTGCTCTAACTTTACTGCAATGTTAAATTAACATGAATTATAGTTATTTTAAAAGAAAAAAATGTTGTTCGCAAGCAATTATAAAATCAGGTTGAATTAACATGAAACACGTATGAAGCAAAATCACCACCGAAAAATTTTAAATCAACCTTGTTTTCGACGTTTTTAAATTGATTTTTTTCTGTGTGTACGCATTTAAATTTAACGACTACTTTTTAGCGTAACAATTTAACTGGAATAATCTTTACAGTGATGTTAAGAACACTACAATTACGCATTATGTTTTTATGGTAATAAAAATTATAAGATAACTTATAACAACAACTACAAATAGTTCTTAACTAAATTTAATTCCTTAACAATATCGTAAATGTATGCTTGAAGTATAATTAATTTATTTGTTACCTTGAAAACTTTACTTTGATAAATGAAACTTTATGGAGTCTTGACTTAATTTGGAAGTGCAAACAATTGATTCCATTAGCAGAGAGATTCTGAAAGTTAAAAACAAAACAATAAAAATTTGTTTTCATTAAATGAAAAAAACAACTTTATCTTTGAATCTTTTGTCAAATATGTCAATCCCTTGATTTTACGTAGTTTAAGTTTACGTCGACATGTTTTGAATTTTGTAAATATTTGATTTGTGTTGCAACATTGAGGACTTTTTGTTTAAGAGGAACTCCTCTCACCGAACAGTAAATTGTAAAAATTTTGTACAATTTGCCAACACTAACAATTTAACGGTACTTTTAACTTGCATTTTATCGAAGAATATTAAAAACAACAATAGAACTTGCCTTAAATTACTGATGTTTAAAACCGTATGACCTTGTTTCGGAATAGTATTTTTTAAAAAATTCTTTTTAGTGCTGGTTCACACACACATCACAAGTTTAATTCGTCCTGTCTTTGGTTTTTAAGAGATGGGAAAAGAGAATGGAAAAGGGAGCAGATATTCTCGTCAATTTCCTTTGATCCATTTGTTTTTGTATTCGTTACATGCGAAATAAGTTTTAAAGAAAGAAAATTGACAAAACAAGCTGATTGCATATAAACTACACGCAGGTTCAAAAATGAATTAAAGAAACACTTTTCAGCTAAACTGGATGTGTCTTGACCGACACTTAGATTCTATAATTTCAGACAATGAGCTTTATTTGCCATAGTGCGACCCAGAAAAAGTTTAGGCACTTTAAAGATGTCCGGACAATATAGTGAAAAATCTCATAAAGATAAAGATAATATTTGGCATAAAAAACTAGTAAATGAAGCTTGATCTTTCAACATAATTTTGGGGCTTAATGTAGGATTCACTCTCGAAAGGTTATCTGTAAATACTTTATTGCACAATATCATATGGTCGGGCTTAACCAACTAAAATTTCTTTCTTGTAACAAATCCATACGCATTTACATAAATAATTTGGAAACATTTTTATTTATTTTCCAAAACTTGTGTGTGTCGGTTTTTTGATACTCTTTACCGAGAATTATAATTTTTAAGGGGTGGGCTTTATATGGGATCTGTATTTAATTATGAACCAATTTTCAAAAAATCTGAACTCATATGAATGTTGCTTAGACGTATTAAAGTGTTAACCGAAAGTACGGTTAAGGGGACCTATTGAAAATTATGTATGAATATATTTCCAACTAAATTGGACATAATTTCTCCATGATATCATTATTCATTTCTATTTTAGAGGTGCTAAAGTTGTTGCCTGTTTGTAGAACGCGAGTGCAAAAGTGACTCGTTTAACTAACTTTTAAAACAAAAATTCAAAATTTGTTGTTGTTTTGAATGTTAGTTAAACGAGTCACTTTTGCGCTCGCGTTCTACAAACAGACAGGTATTTTGGGCATGAGGCTTTACATGGGATATATGGGAGATAATTTTTTCTTTTCTAAATTGTAGAGCGATCTTCACGAAATTTGGTAGTGTCATTTCTGGTTTAATAAACCTTAATCGGACCAAACTTAAGAACAGAGGGCATATAAGTAAGCCATAGCAGTCGTAAAAATAAGATCTTGGAGAACTTCTGCGAATCAATCGAAAATGCCAAGAATCTGCCAGACTTAGCAGAGTTCTGGCCAAAGGACACTCGAACCCAACTAATGTCAAGAGAGCGGATGATACATGGTCAGATTTCTATCTCAGGAGCAATATTGAGACCCGTTTTATTATCAACGCTCAACATGCTTACCTGAAGGGTAAATCTGTTGAGAGCGCGTTACATAAGGTGGGGGGTTGTATCGAGCACGGTCTGAGGCATAAGGAATATACTCTCGCCGCGTTTCTGGATATAGAAGGAGCCTTTAATAACATTAGTATTAAGGCGATTAGAGATTCGTCGTTGGATTTGGGAGTTGAGGACTTTCTGGTAGAGTGGATAGTCTGCATGCTTTGCAGTAGGATTATAAACTCAAGCCTGGGGGATCATGTGATAAGAAGGAGGGTTACCACAAGGGGGGGGGGGGTTCTATTTCCTCCACTGTGGTTGCTTGCGGTCAATGGGATTCTTAGGTCATTTGATCCAATGGGCAGGAAAGTTGTTGCCTATGCGGACGACATAGTTCTGCTGGTCAGGGGAAAATTTCTGTCCACGATCGGGGAAATTATGCAGGTGATGCTAGGCGAACTCTCTGCATGGGCAAAGGATAGGGGACTGGGTGTTTACCCAGTGAAGACTGAGCTGGTGCTATTTACCAGAAGGTATAGGATAGAGGGATTTCGGAGGCCAGTGCTAGATGGCGTCGAGTTACCTCTATCGGACGGAGCAAAGTATTTGGGTAACTTTCTGGACTGCAAACTGTCTTGGAAGAGAAATACGCAGGAAAGGCAGGAAAGGATGAGAAGGGGACTCAATGCATACTACACATGCAGGAACTCCATTGGTAAGAACTGGGGTCTGAGGCCGGATATGGTAAACTGGAGTTACACATCGGTTGTAAGCCTATACTTACCTATGGGTGCACTGTTTGGTGGGGTGCGTTGGGAGGGGATAGCTATAGGAAGATGCTCAGCAAGGTTCAAAGAGGTGCATCTCGGCATCACAGGCGCAAGGAGAAGCACTCCGCAGGCAGCGCTGGACATCCTACTATATCTGTCCCCTATTGAGCATTACGTGAGGAGTGTGGCTGCTAGGAATTTACTTTGACTTTACGAGTCTTCTTTAGTTAGACCTCCCGCCTAGGTCACACGAGAATTTTGTACGAGATGGGTCTGCTTGATCAGGGTATTACTCTCGGGGGAATTTCGGATCATGAGACTATGACCCTGGACTTCGACGCAACACCACCAGTGGAGTTCCCGGATAGGGAAATTTGGAGTGGATCCAATGGACTGTTTGAGGGGTGAGCAGTATTTACGGATGGATCTAAGATGGTAACTGGCACTGGTGCGGGTGTATATATCGCGGACACCGAGGTGAAAAGGTCATTCAGACTCCCCGATGAGTGCAGTGTGTTACAGGCTGAGATCCTAGCCATCTGGAGGGCGACGGAGGTGATCGTGCCTGGTCGCTCGGTGTAGGAATGATCTTGGTGGACTTATGGAGGCATTCAATGCAAGGCGGTGTTTGGTACCTGGACACTGCATGGTTGAGGGAAATGAGGTGGCGGACGAACTCGCGAGAGAGGGTTCGAATCTTAACTTGGGCTCATTGAAATAACTCCCACAAAAAATGAAATAACTTCCACAGCAAATGGAATAACACCGAAGCTCAAAATAAAATGAAATAACCACGTTTATTTTTTCGGGGACTTATTTCATTTGGACTTTATTTCATTATGAAATAACTCCCAGGCAAAAAATGAAATAACTTCCAAAAAAATGAAATAAAACCGAGAGAGCTGGGAGCTATTTCATAATGAATTTACTCCCACATTTGTATGAAAAATTGTTGAGTCTAATTTCATTTTTTTCTTGGGACTTATTGCACTTGGGAGTTATTGCACGAAGCCAAACTTAGTGGCAAGGGAAAGGGGGGTAAAGCCTCCCCTATGTTACTACTATGGTGTGATACGGGAGAAATTCCGTATTTCGGGGACTTATTTCATTTGGACTTTATTTCATTATGAAATAACTCCCAGGCAAAAAATGAAATAACTTCCAAAAAAATGAAATAAAACCGAGAGAGCTGGGAGCTATTTCATAATGAATTTACTCCCACATTTGTATGAAAAATTGTTGGGTCTAATTTCATTTTTTTCTTGGGACTTATTGCACCTGGGAGTGATTGCACGAAGCCAAACTTAGTGGCAAGGGAAAGGGGAGTAAAACCTCCCCTATGTTACTACTATGGTGTGATACGGGAGAAATTCCGTGATGACGTTAACCGATCCTGGAGGGACAAAGTGGATTGCAGGGCACTATGGCCCAGATTGGACGCGGGGGCAACCAGGGTTCTACTGGGATTGGATAGGAGTAGTTTTAGAACGCTTATAGGGTTCTAGACGGGTAATTGTCCTGTCAGGGCTTTTGCGGGCAGATGGCACAACTCCATACCGGACTTCTGCAGATTGTGCGATGATTCATAGGAGCTGGAGACGATCGAGCATGTACTGTGCCATTGTCCCAGGATGCAGGGTCTCAGGCAGAAGTGGCTAGAAGATAGGTTTCACGACGAACCGGGGTGCATCGCTGGATGTATTCCCGCTGATCTACTGGGGTTTGTCAGGGAATTAGTGCGGTTGTTTCTGTTGAGGGGACTGTAGAGAGGGCAATAGTTCTACGCGAAATCTTTTAACTTTCTTGATTCTATCCATCTCATACTTCTTTTCTTTACTGTCATTTCTTTTTTCTCTTAATTGAAGGCATTCACAATGGACCATATTGGTCTCCGAGTGGAAGTGTGCCCTTGGGCGCATAACCCTTCTTAAAGGCGACCGTACACGACATGTATTTGTCATCTGACATGTCAAATTTCACACTGCAAAATACATACATGTCGTGTGTTACCTTTTTAACTTTGCTTCTGTAAAAGTCAGACGCAAAGTCATCTGACAAAATTTCAATTAGAGCGTGCTCTATTTTCTTCTGACAAACCATCTGACATCAGAAATCTATGCCGCGAAGAAACCGGCAGCGACGTCAACTATTGACGGAATCATTAGCCGGCTGAAGTTAATTTTTTACAATACCGAGATATGTTTGATCATCTTTCCATTGAATAGAATTTATGTGAATATATATATATAAAAACCGTTTTATTATAAAATCCTAAATTGGTATCTTTGAATTAAAAGAAAAAAATGTTAAGATGGCTAAACTATTTTACGGCGCAAATAAAAAATTTCATGGCGGCAGCAAGCTGTTTTAAAACCGAGCACTACTTTGGTTTCTGCAATAACAATGCGAAAAAAACAGAGACAATGTCAGAAGCAAATTACATGTACGTTTGTGACCGAATATTATAAACCTTATGTAAAACAGCGATTTTGACAGACATGCACAATTACATGTGACTTGAAAATTTGACATGTCAGATGACAAAAACATGTCGTCTATATGCACCTTAACCTAACCTAACCTACATGGTCAGAAGCAGCGGCGGAAACATTTGACATTTTACTCGACACGCACTTCCCTGGTTGAAATAGTAAGGTTTATAGAGCTATCCCTGGAATATAAACAACACACAATGGCCGCCTTCATGGACATTAAGGGCGCCTTTAACAACGTCACGATCACTGCGATCGAAAAAGCTCTAACTGATATGTACGTCCAGGAGCACATCAGATGGTTAGTGAGCATGTTGAGGACAAGGACCGTTATATCGTTACATCGTGAGGTCAAATAATGATCGAAAGGGTACACCCCAAGGTGGGGTGATCTCTCCTCTACTCTGCCTCATTGTTTTTAACTCGATTATTACTGGCCATCGCTTTGGGGGCGCTCATCAACTGGGCCTAAAAGTGCGGCCTAAGAATGAAGCCAAACAAAACGTAACTGGTACTGTTCACCAGAAGGACGAAAATTCCGGCATTCAGGCTACCACGGGTGGGGGGTTACGAACTTCTGATCACGCCAAATATCTAGGAATTATCCTGGACTTAAAATTACCATGGAAATTAAATACTCAACACTGGGTCTGGAAGGCTACGGTGGCTTGGTACGCCTGCCGTAGAATGTTTGGCTCCAGGTGGGGCCTTAATCCTAGACTGGTCAAATAGCTGTACACGCAAATAGTATGGTCAATTCTTACATATGTATCTCTGGAAATACGTCGTGGACCATCTGGGCAGAGTACAAAGATCCGCCTGTATAACTTGAAAAATTAAACTTCCTTGCAAATTTTAATTTTTCAATGAGCATCGAAATTTTGTTCTATTTAGGTTGAATTGGCTTCAAATTCTTTTATAATTTTCGAAAGATTGAAAGGAAAATATTTTTTTGGAAATGCGCCACTAAAATTTTAAATCTGAATTTTTGCCAGAAAGCTTGCAAATTTACTTAATTCCCTTACATAAGATTGGCTATCGGATATAGCTGCATCATCCTCAATTCCGTATAATCTTTAAAGAATATTTTTTTTATTCCAACTATTTTTATTTGTAGTAAATATAAATTTAGCTTTTCCTTACTGCTTTGTAATAGGGCCCATACACAACATTATCATGATTGTGCAATCAAGTGATTGTGCCAGCTGATTGGCCGTGTATGAGCTTGTGGTGTGATTGTACCAGCTGATGGTGCTTTATCAAAAATAGTTTGATATTTTTTTGATTGTACCAGCATGATTGTATCGTGTGCTGTAAAGTTAGCTCATAAATGTTAAATCGTCAAGGCATAAACATCAAAAAATACAAAATTTAAAACATGAATGCCAAAGAAAAAATATTTTGGGGAGAACACGTTTTTTTACTCCTTATTCGTTTAAGGATAATAGCAATAATAACAGCAGCACACATTTTATCGTTATTCATTACAACCTTTTCCACACAATTTTTGGTAAAAAAATGAATTTTGTACCAGCATGCTGGTGTGCTGTGTGCTTCAAGCTTAATTGCACAAGCACTTGATTGTACAATCATGATGGTATTGTGTATGGGCCCTATAAGCGTCTATTCTTTTTCAAACTCAAATATAAAGTTCTTTATATTTTACTTATAGAAAAATATATTTTAACCGATGGCTTTTTTTCTTTTATTAGAATTTAGTTCTTTCATACTTCATAGTTGAACATTTTTCAAATAAAATTTTAAAAATATACCAAAAACAAACTGTTGGCGTTTGGCTGGTTTAAACAATTATTTTGTTTGCCCGTGTGGGCAGCGACTGTCGTTCCTTCGTGTGGAACGGGATTTAATGGTGTCATCTGGCAACCCATCATTAAGTCTGTGGCTCAGCTGTGCTATTAACGCCACCTGCAGAATGAATTCGCGGTTTTTACTCACTACATTAAACTTCTACCAGCCAGACGCCGGCCAATAATAAATAAAAAGTATTAATTAAATTAAATTAAATTAAAGTTAATTGATAAAACTATATTGAGCCAAACTTAAATAATAAAAAAAACCAAATAGAAAAAAAAAATAAAAGTGAACGTTAATCATACAAAAACTGAAAAGGGAGTGAGTTTTCTTTTTTGGACACAACAGAACAACAACAACAGGGACATTTGAGACGTCAGAAATAAGGGTTGGTTTTATTTGAGCCACAAGTGTGCGAGACACGACCTGCCACAACAAACTACGTATTGAGCCACTGGGAAAAAGGGTTGTTTTCTAAAACAACAAGTGCGTAAGACTCAGCCAACTAGCCCACTGAGGATCACAACTGAGGTTTCCCGGACAACATTTCTTTTGTGCCACAGACCTTGCGCCTTTTTTTCGTCAGAACCAGGTAACCCATTATACACCCCAACATTTTGGTCCTTCTCCCGGGAAGTGTTAAAAGGTACGTACTCTGAAATTTAAAATTGCATATACATATATTGTGTCGCGCCATATTGTGTCCCAAAGAAGTGAGGTTACGTCGCGCCAAAAATAAAATTTCTACATAAATAATTCTAGACTTAGCCCTGTAGAAAAGTTGTTTTATTTATTTCAAAAAACAGATAATGAGGCACGGGATATAAATAGAAATATTGCCCTCACGGCAGAAAATTTTGAAATTGCGTGGGGAATTTTAAAATCACAATATGAGAATAAACGAGTTTTAATAAATAGTCAGCTTAAGACTTTGTTTAATTTGGCTCCATGTCATCGAGAAACGGCTTCAGAGATAAAAAGACTCCAAAGGGAGATTAACAATTGTATTTCGGTGCTAAAATTATATAAAGTAGATATTGCCACATGGGACCCAATTTTTGTTTTTCAATGTTCGTCTCGGCTCTCAGAAAATACTTTACATCTGTGGGAGCAATCGGTAAAAAATAAAACAGAGGTTCCCAAATGGGAAGAATTAAATAATTTTTTGACCGATAGATTTCATGCCCTTGAGAGTGTTTCTGACATTATAGTAGCGAACAATGTAGCTGCCAGAGGTTCCCAAGCAGGCCCTTTAAATAATAGCAATATTTCTACAAAAGTTAGGCAGTTTAAGGCTCATCACACAAAAGTTGACGCGAGCTCATGCAAGCTGTGTAAAGAGAGGCATAAGATTAGTGTTTGTAATAAATTTTTGAGCATGGACTACAAGAACCGTGTCTCAACATTAAAAAGATTTCGTTTTTGTTTTAATTGTCTTACTTTGGGGCATATGTATGGGGATTGCACTAGTCCTAATAGCTGTTCTAGGTGCAATAGAAAACACCATACACTTATACATAAAGATATAGTAAGAAATAGCAACAATAATAATCAAAAACAGTCGAACACTAATTCTCAAGCTCAGAGTCAAAATAGTCAAAATCAAATACAGTCCACTAATGTTGCCGGCCCTTCTGGTGTAGTTCAATCGCATCATACCTCTGTTGCACAAAAAGGTTATGTTAGCCACAGCCTGGGTTAACATTATAAGTTTTGATTCCTGTTACAAGGTTCGTGCCCTGATAGATCCATGTTCGGATGAAAGTTTTGTTTCCGAAAAGATACATAAATTATTGAAGTTGCCAACTAATCCAGTTTCTGCAGATGTCTCAGGTTTAGGTGGAGATATAATTAGTACGTCTTCTGAAATGGCAGTTTTTACTATTGTTTCTCTTTTCGATCAGAACGTGGCTCTAAATATTCAGGCCCTGGTTGTCCCTCGAGTAACGGGTAGTATTCCAACACATTCCTTTTTGCCTCAAAAAGAGATGGAGCTGCCTAAATTATGTTATGCTGATCCGAAGTTTTATGAGAGTAGTGAAATTGATTTGTTGTTAGGAGGCGATCTTTATCCTTCTATTCTTCGTGGTGGAGTAAGGCATGGTGTTTTTGAATCGTTAGTGGCTCAAGAAACCATTTTTGGCAGGATAGTTACAGGTCCAACGCCTGCTAGAGTTTCCTTTCGAATACTAAGAGTGTCTCATATGACAAAAGTTGCAATTGATGACCAATTATCGAAGTTTTGGGAGTTAGAAGAAGTGTCCCAGAGGCGTATTTTATCAGAAGAGGATAAAAAATGTGAGGAGATCTATAATTTTACTACCACTAAAAACTCTGAAGGGAGATATACTGTGAGTCTGCCCTTCAAAAATAGTTTGCTATCGCTTGGTCCCAATAGGCATATAGCTGTTTGTCAATTTTTGAGAAACGAAAAATCTTTGATGCGCAATGCTGAGCGTAAGGCCCAGTACGATGAGGTCCTAAAAGAATATATAGCTCTAGGGCACATGAAGAAAGCAGAAAATGCTAGAAGTGACCCGGGTTATTATTTACCCCATCATGGCGTTTTTAAGCCTGAGAGTACAACGACTAAATTGCGAGTAGTATTCAATGCCTCGAGTCCCTCTGTAAAAGGCAGAAGTTTATATGATCTGTTGTACACTGGCCCTATTTTGCAAGCTGAAATAGTTAATCTAATTCTGAGATGGCGATTTTTTCAGTTTGTCTTTAATGCGGACATTTCAAAAATATGCCGGCAGATTTTTGTAAATCCCACACATAGGCCCTTTCAAAAAATAGTGTTTCGTAGCAGTGTTAGTGCTGAGCTTACCGATTACCAACTGAAAACGGTTACTTTTGGTGTAAATTGTGCCCCATATTTGGCCCTTAGAACCATTTTGCAGTTGGCTAAAGATGAAGAGCGACGTTTTCCGTTAGGCGCTAGAATCCTGCGGGAAAATATGTACGTGGACGATGCCCTAGTGGGTGCCCATTCGATCGCTGATGCTTTGGTGGCGCGGGAAGAACTGATTAGTATTCTAGATAGGGGAGGATTTGAGCTTAGAAAATGGACCTCAAATTCTGAAGAAATTTTAAAAAATTTGCCCCATGATCATCTGCTTAATTCGTCATTTGTGTCGCTCGATGAAAAAAGCACTACGAAAACGTTAGGGATTCGCTGGAATGCGGCTGAAGATGTGTTTTTCTTTGTGTGTGAAAGGATAACACTTAAAAACTCGTATACCAAAAAAAAGGTTCTTTTTACCATTGCTCGGCTATTCGATCCTGCGGGTTGGTTGGCTCCGGTGGTAGTTGCAGCAAAAATTATAATGCAGCAAATGTGGCTTGATAAGATCGAGTGGGACGATGCTATCAAACCAGTAGCTCTGCAAAAATGGCAGAATTTTGCGGCAAATTATGCGGATATTGAAAAAATTAGGCTTCCACGTTGGGTTCAGTATTCGCCTGGCTGTAATTTTCAATTTCACGGGTTCTGTGACTCGTCTGAGTTGGCATATGCAGCTACGATATATATAAGGGTATAGTTCGAAAATAAAGTTTTGTCAAGTTTGCTCACGTGTAAAACGAAAGTGGCCCCAATAAAAAAGCCATCTTTGCCTCGTTTGCAGTTATGTGGAGCAGTTCTTTTAGCAAATTTAGTCGACAGTGTGGTACCTACTTTTAACGTGAACAAGTCCCCCCTTTATTTGTGGTCCGATTCCACAATTGTCCTGGCGTGGCTGAGAAAACCCCCTTGTAGCTGGAAAACGTTCGTGGAAAAAAGGGTGGCTACAATATTAGAAAAGGTGGGGAATAAAAATTGGTGTCACGTAGCGTCAGGTGATAATCCTGCCGATCTAGCAACCCGGGGGCTGATCCCTGCGGATTTAAGAGATAATAGGCTCTGGTGGCACGGACCTGAGTGGCTCAACTTAGAGCAGTCTTCGTGGCCCGTAGGAGCAACCGAGTTCGAAACGGCAGAAGAGTCAAAAGGAAGACATTTTAGGCAGGTTTTCAAGTTTAGCTAGAGCATATCACGTAATCGCCTACATGTTTCGATTTGTTGCCCAGGCAAGTAAGAAAAGACGCGAAAAGGTCGAGTATGGTCCATTAAAGATTTCGGCTAATGAGTTGAGGTTCGTTAGAAATCGTTTATTTTATCTCTCTCAACAAATTCACTTCTCAGGGGAATTAAGCTGTCTTAAAGCGAGTAAGAAAATTGATTCACGGAGCCCCCTGTTAACACTTACCCCCTTTGTTGATAAAGACAATATTATTCGGTCTAATAGTCGTCTTAGCTCTAGTACTTGTCTGTCCTACAATGAAAAGCACCCTATTATCTTGGCGTATGGCAGTAGATTGGCTCGCCTGTATGTTGAGTTCGTTCACACTTTAGTCCTGCACGGAGGCCCTCGGCTAGTCTTGAATGTGGTCCGGCAGGAGTGCTGGATCATTCGAGCAAAAAATCTGATCAAGACAGTAGTTCGTAATTGCAAAGCTTGTGTTCTTTATAAAAAAAGCTGCAAAATCAAATCATGGCTGCTTTGCCCGCTGAAAGAACTACCCTTTGTCGCCCATTTACGAATACTGGCGTTGATTTTGCTGGGCCGTTCGAGATAAAAAGTTTCACTGGCAGATATTGCAGAATCTCAAAAGGCTACGTGTGTCTCTTTGTCTGTTTCGCTACGAAGGCGATTCACCTTGAAGCGGTTAGCGACTTATCTACCCCTGCCTTTCTAGCAGCCTTGGCCCGCTTCGTTGCCCGTCGTGGTTGCGCAAGCTGCATGTATTCCGACAACGGCAGAAACTTCGTTGGCGCCGCTCGATTAATCGACGCAGACTTCGCCAAGCACGTTAAAGAGCTTCGTGACACGGCTGTAGAGAATTATGGTCACCAGCGCTTGTCGTGGCACTTTATCCCTGCTGCCGCACCTCACATGGGAGGACTATGGGAAGCAGGGGTAAAAAGCGCAAAAATGCACTTAAAAAAGTCAGCTGGTCAACTGAAATTCACGTTTGAGGAGTTCTCAACTATTCTGGCAAAAATCAAAGCGTGTCTCAACTCACGCCCTCTTGGCCCTATGTCAGAAAACGCTGAAGATTTGTCTGCTCTTACCCCAGGCCACTTTCTGATAGGGACACCGATGCTTTCCCCGGCTGAGCCCGAAGAGTTATCTTCACCCTTAAGTATTGTTAATCGTTGGCGTAAAGTAAAGGCCCTACAGCAAGAGTTCTGCCGCCGGTGGAAGCAGGAGTACCTCAAAGAACTAAATAAACGCAACAAGTGGCAACACCCTCAACTAGACCTTAAAGAAGGCGACCTTTTGGCTCTAAAAAGTGAACCCGGCTGTCCAACTGAGTGGCGGTTAGGTCGTATTGTTCGAGTGTACCACGGCAATGACGGCAAGGTGCGAGTGGCCGATCTTAAAACGCAAAGTGGCGTAATCACTTGGCCGATACACAAACTAAATTAAATTAAAGTTAATTGATAAAACTATATTGTGCCAAACTTAAATAATAAAAAAAACCAAATAGAAAAAAAAATAAAAGTGAACGTTAATCATACAAAAACTGAAAAAGGAGTGAGTTTTCTTTTTTGGACACAACAGAACAACAACAACACTTGAGCCGTCAGAAATAAGGGTTGGTTTTATTTGAGCCACAAGTGTGCGAGACACGACCTGCCACAACCAACCACGTATTGAGCCACTGGGAAAAAGGGTTGTTTTCTAAATCAACAAGTGCGTAAGACTCAGCCAACTAGCCTACTGAGGATCACAACTGAGGTTTCCCGGACAACATTTCTTTTGTGCCACAGACCTTGCGCCTTTTTTTCGTCAGAACCAGGTAACCCATTATACACCCCAACACAAACAAAAAGTTACCATGCTTTAGTCGTTTATTGAAAAATCGGCATTTTTTGAGCAAAAATCGGCACTTTGATAATTTAGAGGCAAACAAATCGGCAAAATGCCGATAAATCGGCAAATATGCCAGGCCTGGGCTCAGCATTGCATTCTATTATGCGTGCATACGTGTGTGTATTTCAAAGTTGTTTGCATATAACAACAACAAAACTCAGGTTTGCGAAAAACGATTTGCTTATTGTGTGTAGAAAAAACAAAACAAGAAGAAAACATACATATTTTATTTTCATGTTTTACCCTTCGGCTTGCGCATGTTTTGATTTTCTTTACACATTGAAAAAGGTCTGGCCAGACTTATGTGTACAACGAAGGGTTAAAAAGTAAATTTGAGCTCTTGCTTCTCATTTAGTTTACATTTTTGGTTAGATATGTACATACGATCAGTGCTGCCACAACCAATACAATTTTTACAACCAAAACTTTTTAAAAAGTTACCAAATGTAAAAAAATATAACCAAATTTAAAATGAATTTCATTAATTGAGAATTCTTTTACATAATAAAAAAATAACGAGATGCTTAATTAAAAGTGTTTATTTATTTGAGACTTTTTTCGTAAATAAGTTTTTTATTTTACAAGAGTTAAACCCGAAAAATATCCATACAAAATTCAGTATATTGAAAGTTCATAAATTGAATATTTTAAAAAATGCCAGTTATAAAGAACAAAAATGGAAAATTGTTTTTCGCTTTTTAGCTGTTATTGGCAGGACTGTAAAATGTGGCGATTTCTTAATCATTTTGTCGGTTGAAATTCACGTTTGGCGATATGCATTTTATGTAAATATTTTCAATTTACATATACATATATAAAATATTACAAAAACTTTTTTCTCTTGTTTGTACATTTAATTTCAAATTTATAATTCTATAATAAGAATAACTGATTCCCAATGGTTATATTTGATATATTTTGTGAATCATTGTAAAATATTATGGCAGATATAAACAAATTCGCCTTTCGTAACGTACATTCAATGGGGAAAAAGTAAATGACTGACAGTCAATTTTTTTTGTAGTTCACAGTACAAATTATTCCGGCTCGAAAATAATTGTATCAAGAAAAAAATATTCGTACGTATTATTATTTAAGAAAAAAGTAACCAAAATGAAAAAAATATTCACATCTCCACATTGAAAAAAAATATAACCAATTTTGGTTAGAAATAACCAAAAACGGCAGCCCTGCATACGATTTTTAAAATAAAAACCATATCGCGCATGATGTTGGTGTTTTATAATTCTGAAAGCTGTAATACGGGTAAGTAAATCAATCATAATATTTTTTTCTTTCTAATTTCTGTTCTTGTTTTTTTCAAGCATGAATTCAGGATAGAATCAACTTTATATTACTTGAATCAATCGCCTTTTGAGATTGATTCAATCTTAGTTTTACTTAAATCAATCTCATTTTCGGATTATTTTTACGAATTCGGATTAAAAAATTTTATAATTCTTGAATCAATTGCATTTTGTGATTGATTCAATCTTAGATTTACTTAAATCAATCTCATTTTCGGATTAATTTAAGCACGAAATCGGGATTGAATATGGATAATTTAAGTATTGTGGGATTAAAAATCCGTACTTGAATCAATCTTTCTGTACTTGATTCCAGAAAATCCGTACTCACCGTACTATTAATACCGCTACGGATTGATTTGAGTACGGATGGATTGATTTTTCTTTTGAGTGTATATCTTACGTTTTGGAAAGAAATGTGTATTTCAGCTTCTTTACTAACCAGTTAGGTTTGTTTTTAAAGAACATTTTTAATATGGGAAACAATTTTAAGAAATTTAAAGTAAATACACATGTTAATCATTTTTATTTCATATAAAAAAAACATATTTTTCCTTAAGCCAACATGCCATAGGGCGAATACTTATTAGTAGGCACAAAGAAAGCACCATCAGCTATGTCCGCATTATCAGCAGCACCCATGCGAATGGAACTGTAAGTGGAGCCACATGCTTTGGCGACAGCATTCTCATAGTTAGAACACTTCATTGTCGCGAAATTATCTTTTTCAACAGCTTGAATATAGTATTCAATGGCACGGCCGTGTGAGCAGCCACCGGTAGCATCTTGTTCGCAACCAGGTTGAGATTGACCACCATTAGGGTAGAAAGCAGCCTTACCAATGGGTTTTAAGAAACCCAGTTGACCACCATTAGTTTGAATAGATTCCACATAGTTGGCATCAGTGTTGCACAAACGTTTGTCGGGCTCATCATAATTGAACAAGGGTAAAGCAGGATCCAAACCTATGATGGTATGGACTTTGCCAGAAGCAATATTCTTGCCAGCGTAGCCAGCAACATGGGCACCCAAACTATGACCAATAATTTCCAAAGTATCTAATTTCAAATCGTGATTCTCGACCATGAAGTCAACAAAGGCAGCAACTTTCATGCCAACTCCAGGTACGGCCGAAACAGAGTTTAAATAAGTCGGAGAAAGAGCACGTTTCCATTCTACGAAAATGTAGTTGTATTCACCATTGAACAACAAAGCATCACGAACACCTGTGTTTATGTAGTCAGCTTTGCTATTGGACCATCCGTGAATACAAATACGGGTGGGATTAGCGGAATCAAATTGTGATTCAGAAATGGAGTTCGTGGAAGCGTATATTACCTCTCCATCGCTAGTACTGTTCGTAGTGTACAAATAGAAAGTAACAGGATTCGAAAGCAAAAGTCTCCCGATCATTGGCTTGATTTTGACGAAGGCATCACCAGCATCCATATCAACCCATTCAAGTGAGCCATCAATGCAAGGCACATACCAGCCATTCTCACCATTTACACGTTCCTCTATAGGAATACCAGAGGCAGTAACTAAAAGTGAAAAAAAGTTAAGCAAAAAATTTAAAATCCCAAGACTCTAAAAAAATATCCAATTTACCTGCCACAGCATAAAGAACCACTAATAAGAAGAATTTCATGTTAACTTGACAAAAACTTTGATTAAGGTTGTTTTAAAAAAAAATCTACTTTTATACCTCGAGCTGAAGGCCAATGTAGCTATTGCTCTTCCAAAAGTTTTATCTTTAATTTGTAATTATAGATAAAATAAAAAATACTTTTATACCAACTTGTAATATTAAGAGCAGATATAGTTATCTATATCCAGTACAGGTGTTTGTATTTTTATTAAACGTAAATAAAAATGTATTTGCATATACATAAATTTTAATGCTTACAGTATGCTTTCGAAGATATTAAATTTGATTTTTCGCTCTCGCATTCGCTAAACACACATTCGCAGCCCCCTAATATTTATGTTTTATACCAAGGCGAATTCATACAGGTGACCGCATTATGAGAATAATGCTAGCTATCCCTTTCTTTGTTTATAAAATATACACAATTGAAGGTAAATCTTTAGATTTTTTTTGGAATTTTAAATTCTAACTGAATTTTTCACAAAATGTAAACAAAGCTGGACATTCAGTTACGCAGTTCAATGGCTGTTTTCTCATTAGGCGATTATCTTTTTTCCCACCGAAAAACTGTACGTTAAAGGAATTTCGCTTTCTTAATGTCTCATTTGCTTCTATTGTGTCGCAAATCTTACCGGCACTCATCTGCCAATTATTTATTTGCGGTACAGATAAACTCAATCAGCTGACTTCCAACTTTTACATGTATTTTGAGAGGTGTAGCCAACTGAACACAATGTTTTTGGTGGTATATTGAGAAAACCGAAATCGTTAACGGACAGTTTTATTTTTAAGACTGATTAAAAATTTGGATTTTAACAAATTTATGTCGATACATTGAGAAAATGCCCATAAAATTTTTCAATTAGAGCGTGTTGTAGTTTGAACTCGCAAACCATCTGCTATCAGCTGTGTTGCAAGTCATTTGTTTGTGGCGGCGGCAAATGTACAATATTTATTTATTTACACGTGCTCTTTAAAAACAACATTTTTAATTAACTGAAATACAATTAAAAGCGAATTTAAATATAAACCAGTATATATGTACATATGTAATTTCCAATTGTGAATGTTTTTAGGTTATGTCAGATGAAACTAGGAATTCCAATGCCGAAAGCTCTTCGGTATTTCGACATTTTAATATTGGGGGCACTCGATACCGGTATTTTTGGTATTATTTATCGAATAAATATATCTTAATACAAAGCAACAAGAACAAAACAATTTCCCATGATTTTATTATATTCAATCCAATTTATTGTTTTTTTAATATAGTTATTACAAAAAAAGATAATTCATTAATAGTTATTAAAAGCAGACAAAGCAGTTTGATTTAAAAATAAAACAAAACAAATAAAAGTTAAATATAAGTAATATACAGGAAGTAATAGAGTGGTAACGAACCCAAGTTTTATTTTAATTCCTTCCTTTTGTGAATATGTTCGAAGAAAACATAAATTGTCGATGCTTTCATCCGAAAGTCGTGATCCTGTGCCGAAAAACGCAAACTTATATTCTCAACACTTGTAGGACGAACGGTCCTAATATTTTCCTTTCATATTTTAAGATTCGAAATATGAGATTTTCCTTCAAATAACTTTGGTGAGATCCTCATTAACTTTTTGAATTAATCTCTGGATTTCTTCCATCATAATATTCTGCAACTTTTGCTAAACTGTAAAAGAATTGTCCTGAACAGGAATTTCTGGTTCAATATTAACCAGCTCGACATCTTCTTCGGATTTGCCTATTATTTTTTTTTCTATATATTTGTTAATATTTTTATATGGTGCATTTTGAATGTTAAAAAAAGACTTGATTATAGCCTGTAATACCGGGGTTTCGGTATCGGAATCCCTTGCTGAAACCCAAAACCAATGTGTGAAAGCAAAAATTATAAACCTTCTCTAATAACATATGGATTTAAAATCTGACAAATCAACTGCAAAAGACATGTCGTGTAAAAGTACCTTCATGTGGCAAAAATTGTGCTCAGATTGTACTACATGTTAAAGGCTAGAAAAGGTTAATTTGTTTACATGTACTTTACTTATACATATGAATTCTTAAGCATTTAAATTTAACGACTACTTTTTAGCGTAACAATTTAACTAGAATAATCTTTACAGTGATGTTAAGAACACTACAATTGCGCATTGTTTTTATGGTAATAAAAATTATAAGATAACTTATAACAACAACTACAAATAGTTCTTAACTAAATTTACTTCCTTAACTATATCGTAAATGTATGCTTGAAGTATAATTAATTTATTTGTTACCTTGAAAAACTTTATTTTGATAAATGAAACTTTATGGAGTCTTGACTTAATTTGGAAGTGCAAACAATTGATTCCATTAGCAGAGAGATTCTGAAAGTTAAAAACAAAACAATAAAAATTTGTTTTCATTAAATGAAAAAAACAACTTTATCTTTGAATCTTTTGTCAAATATGTTAATCCCTTGATTTTACGTAGTTTAAGTTTACGTCGACATGTTTTGAATTTTGTAAATATTTGATTTGTGTTGCAACATTGAGGACTTTTTGTTTAAGAGGAACTCCTCTCACCGAACAGTAAATTGTAAAAATTTTGTACAATTTGCCAACACTAACAATTTAACGGTACTTTTAACTTGCATTTTATCGAAGAATATTAAAAACAACAATAGAACTTGCCTTAAATTACTGATGTTTAAAACCGTATGTCCTTGTTTCGGAATAGTATTTTTTAAAAAATTCTTTTTAGTGCTGGTTCACACACACATTACAAGTTTAATTCGTCTTGTCTTTGGTTTTTAAGAGATGGGAAAAGAGAATGGAAAAGGGAGCAGATATTCTCGTCAATTTCCTTTGATCCATTTGTTTTTGTATTCGTTACATGCGAAATAAGTTTTAGAGAAAGAAAATTGACAAAACAAGCTGATTGCATAAAAACTACACGCAGGTTCAAAAGGGAATTAAAGAAACACTTTTCAGCTAAACTGGATGTGTCTTGACCGACACTTAGATTCTATAATTTCAGACAATGAGCTTTATTTGCCATAGTGCGACCCAGAAAAAGTTTAGGCACTTTAAAGATGTCCGAAAAATATAGTGAAAAATCTCATAAAGATAAAGATAATATTTGGCATAAAAAACTCGTAAATGAAGCTTGATCTTTCAACATAATTTTGGGGCTTAATGTAGGATTCACTCTCGAAAGGTTATCTGTAAATACTTTATTGTACAATATCATAAGGTCGGGCTTGACCAACTAAAATGTCTTTCTTGTAACAAATCCATACGCATTTACATAAATAATTTGGAAACATTTTTATTTATTTTCCAAAACTTGTGTGTGCCGGTTTTTTGATACTCTTTACCGAAAATTATAATTTTTAAGGGGTGTATTTAATTATGAACCAATTTTCAAAAAATCTGAACTCATAGGAATGTTGCTTAGACGTATTAAAGTGTTAACCGAAAGTACGGTTAAGGGGACCTATTGAAAATTATGTATGGATATATATATTGCCAACTAAATTGGACAGAATTTCGCCATGATATCATTATTCATTTCTTTTTTAGAGGTGCTAAAGTTGTTGCCTGTTTGTAGAACGCGAGCGCAAAAGTGACTCGTTTAACTAACATTCAAAACAACGTTCTACAAACAGACAGGTATTTTGGGCATGAGGCTTTACATGGGATATATGGGAGATAATTTTTTATTTTCTAAATTGTAGAGCAATCTTCACAAAATTTGGTAGTGTCATTTCTGGTTTAATAAACCTTAATCGGACCAAACTTAAGAACAGAGGGCATATAAGTAAGCCATAGCAGTCGTAAAAATAAGATCATGGAGAACTTCTGCGAATCAATCGAAAATGCCAAAGAATCTGCTAGACTTAGCAGAGTTCTGGCCACAGACACTCTAACCCAACTAATGTTAAGAGAGCAGATGATACATGGTCAGAAGTATCGGCGCAAACATTTGACATTTTACTCAACACGCACTTCCCTGGTTGCTCGGACGCAACTTTTGAGGAACCAACATACGATGATTCGTTCTTCGAGATTGACGGATATATCATTATCAGCCCAATTATGAATAAAAATTCCCCGGGAGTTTTTTCCCTTTTCCCATTTTTGCAATAGAATTTACATAGGAAAAATGGGGGAAGGGAAAAAACTCTTGGGGGATATTTATTCATAATTGGGCTGTATATCTCGACTCTCATGCAGTCAACATGCCTACCTTACGGGTCGGTCAACGGAGGCGGCGCTACATGAAATAGTAAGGTTAATAGAGCTTTCCCTGGAATATCAGCAATACACAACGGCCGCCTTCCTGGACATTGAGGGCGCCTTTAACAACGTCACGATCACTGCGATCGAACAAGCTCTAACTGATATGTATGTCCAGGAGCACATCATCGTGTCGTGGTAACAGCGTGGGGTCAAATAATGATCGAAGGGGTACACCCCAAGATGTGGTAATCTCTCCTCTGCCTCATTGTTGTTAACTCGATTATTACTGGCCTGGATAATACGGACATCAAGACGGTTGCCTACGCGGATGACGTGGTTTTATTAGTATCGGGTGAGTTTCTGGATGTGATAAGTGACATTATGTCCAGCGCTTTGGGGGCGCTCAGCAACTGGGCCGAAAAGTGCGGACTGGGAGTGAACCCACACAAAACGTAACTGGTACTGTTCACCAGAAGGAAGAAAATTCCGGCATTCAGGCTACCACGGGTGGGGCGTTACGAACTTCTGATCACGCCAAATATCTAGGAATTATCCTTGACTTAAAATTACCATGGAAATTAAATACTCAACACAGGGTCTGGAAGGCTACGGCGGCTTGGTACGCCTGGCGTAGAATGTTTGGCTCCAGGTGGGGCCTTAACCCTAGACTGGTCAAATGGCTGTACACGTCAATAGTATGGCCAATTCTTACATATGTTTCTCTGGTATGGTGGACCACGACAGGCAGGAAATACGTGGTGGACCATCTGGGCAGAGTACAAATATCCGCCTGTATTAGAATAACTGGCGCACTACGTACTAGTCCTTCAGAAGCACTGAATACACCTAAATGCCATATCCGTCAACAGCGCGTTCAGGCTCTCTGCATCGGGATCAGTGCGACCAGATTTTTAAAAAACATAAAACTTAATCATGCTTGAAATAGAGCTTAAAAAAAGCACAAGAAGACAATCTAAAGCCAAAAAATAAAGTTAAATGTTTTTATAGCTTCCTGTAGTAACTTTTTATATTTTGATATTTTCATAGATTTAATAGTGTTTACGTAAGAGGTCAATGTCAAAATGCTCAAATTTGAAAAAAAGTTTATACAAAAAATTTAATTATATGTAGCTGAGAATAATTCCAAGCTTTACTTATCAACTTTGACATCAGGGTTGTTAGATGTGACGATTTTTTTGAGAAAATACAGTAAAATGACGATTGACGATTTTTTGACAAAAAGTAATAGTGTCATGACGATTTTCTGACATCAGTAAAACACTTACAAGAAATATTTACAATTGGGAACAGTCCAAAACGTAAAAATCAATTTTCGAAATACAAAAATTTTTGGAAATTAAACAAAAAAAGTTCTTCCCCCATCACAATACTGCAAAAAATATACACTAGAGCCCTAAATGGCGTCGGTTCTATTTGGTCCGCTTTTTAAAAATTGATTAAATCCGCTTTCGTTTTTATGATTTCGATTTCTACATACGATTGCATTTTTTGATGAAGTCATAATCACATGTGAAGAATTTTTCTATTTTCGTGTTAAAAGGCGAATTCCCATTTAATTCTGTTAGGTTAGTTATTCTAAGTATAGTTGCGTGTTGGGAAGTAAGAAGACGTGTAGAAAAATGGGTGCATTGTGCTGGTTCTAACTCTTCAAGTTTTAGCCGTCAAGTGTTGAGCTTTTAGGAGAGAAGGGAAAATCGAATGGCATTTCTTTTCCTCTCTCTCTCTCTCCTAAAATCTCAAGACTTGACGGCTAGAACTTGAAGAGTGTTAACCAGCACTTACTTAGTTTGGAACTAAAATTAGACGTAATAAAACTTTTCAAGTCGGGTAAAAAGACTGTTGATATAGACAGAACCTTTGGTTTAGCACCTTCAACACTAAAAACAATTTGCAAAAGTGATAGCGCTAAAAATTAATCATTTAAAGATAGCTCGAGTTAATAGCAAATGATATTTTATTTTTTTTATTTCCTAAGCTTCTAAACCCTAATCTTTTTGTGAATATGGATAAATGAAATAAATTTTTGTTAAGCATTTATGAAAACATATTTTTCTTATGTATTTCTTTTCAAATGATAAATATATTTCAGCTCACTTGCTGAAATAAATAGAATAAAACTTAACTATTGGGGGATTCATAAGGATGTCATAAAATTGTAAAGTCATATGTATGTCTTAAAATAATTACAAGAAATATATATGACTGCTGTGACCAACCGCTTATAATTTAGATTTCTACTGTATAGTTATGACGAGTTAATGAACACAGCAATTAAAATATTTATTTTGCTTGAAACACAACAATATTTTTTTTAAACAATTGTTAAATATTATTTAGGACATTATGACGATATGACTTGATAGGACACCTTGTGAATCCCCCATATATAACTTTCTTCATCATAAATAGAATTTTTGCTAAAAATTTATATTTGAACCAATTAATGCAATAAATTGTCTCTAATTTGTAAAATTTAAATATTTGACGATTTGTTGACGATTTTGTTAAATGTTCGTGACGATTTTGATGAATTTTGTTGAAACTTTTGACGATTTTTGAAGAAAAAAGTCTAACAACCCTGTTTGACATAAACATATAATACGTGTGATCATTTACTAGCAGAAACTTGCAACTAGAGAGTAAATTTAAAATTAACAAAAATTTTTCTCCCATTGTTACATTACAATATCGGCAAACGTCAGGAACAAAATATTGTAATTAAAAATTGAGTTTTATTTACATTGAAGAAATTTAGGCCCAATAAGCTTGACAAAAATAACATTCATTAATATTTTATGTTATTGAAAAACATAATGACAAATCAAAGATGTAATAAAGACCCCACTGCCGTTCTTGAAAGGAAGAACAATGAATTGGTTGAAGAACTTTTCAGTAATAAAGTGATTTCAGAAATTGAAAAAAGGAGAACAAAAACTGACGTGGCCGTTGCACCGAGAATATATTGAGTTCCTAAAATCCATAAGGACGATAATCCATTAAGACCGATATGCTCCAATGTTAATGCCCCATCGAGTGAACTTTGCAAATATATTACAGCAATTTTAAAGAGTATTACGGAAGACTCTGTATACAATGTTAAAGATTCAGTGCAATTTAGAAATAGGATAAAAGACGACTATAAGCGACGATGAAAGATTAATCTCGTTTGATGTAGTGTCTTTGTTTCCGAGCGTACCTGTTGATTAAGCATTAAGAATTATAGAGGATAGATGGGAAGACATTGCAGTACACACCAACATGACAAAAGACTCATTTTTGAGAATATTAAGATTCTGCATCAAGGACAACCGCTATTTTAAATTCAGGGAAAAAATATATACACAGAAAAGATGACTCCCATGGGTTCTCCTGCATCCCCTATTGTGGCGGATATTGTTATGGAAACACTACTTAACAACTCTATTGGAAAATTCAAATTCAAACCTAAGTTCCTGTCCAAATATGTAGATGATCTTTTTGGAAAAGTGTGGGAGAGTGCAATAGAAGAAATGATGATGAGTTTGAACGATTTTCACCCTGGAATTAAGTTTACTATGGAGGAGGAGTGCAATAAAAAGTTACCATATCTGGACACTATTGTGATAAGGAGGAATGGTTTACTCAAAATTTACTGGTATCAAAAACCAACTGCCTCAAGTCGAATTATTAATTTCTACTCCAAACACCCTAAAAGAATAATCATCAATGCGGCTAACAATTTGATAGAAGGGTGTTAACCATAAGTGACACAGAGTTCCACAAAAACAACTATAAGAAGATCAGAAAAATACTTAACGACAACAATTTTCCGGCAAATCTTATTAATAAATTCCTTTTTGATTATGACAAATACAAAACAAAGAAACTGGATTGTTAACAAAAACCAAAAATATATAAATCCCTTGTATTTGTTCCAGTATTATCTGAGAGATTTGAAAAATCTAAATTATTTAATAACGAAATGTACGCAATGGCTCATAAATCTAGTAAGACATTGGCAAAATTGTATAGTTAAACCAAAGATAAAATAGATAAATCAAACGTAATTTATAAAATACCATGCAATGGCAGGTTTTTTCAAACCCGGGATTCGGGATATTTTATTCAAAAAACGGGATCCCGGGACGGATCGGGATTTTTCGGGATTTCATATATAAAGGCCAATTTTTTTAATTGATATACATAATTATAATTTAATGTTTATGTATAAGTTTTAAAACCAATTAATTCATGAAGAATATTAAACTCATTACAAAATAACAGTTTAATGTATTCTTTTAA